>SWEM01000049.1:0-99223 GCA_019593585.1 Nitzschia palea | reverse complement strand
GATGCCATGATCACATTTACTTTAAAATAGTTTGCCTATTATATACTCCATGTTGTCTGCCCAAATTGCCATGAATCAAATCGGGTCCACAGTTAATGAAATGGTCGTGCTCGGACAACATGCATGATACCGGGAAGGGAAGTATCGTATGAATATACCAGCACCAACTTTTCCGAATGGAATCACTAGTCTTCAACTTCATCATTCGCAAAAAGTGTAGGGAAAAATGATTTCAATCGATGTAAATCACTCTCCCTTGCAAGCAATTCACGTGCTGGAACTCCGTATATCGTGGATCCCAAGAGCAAGGTTGACATTTCCAATTTTTCAATCGGATTAATGTTGTCTTGGATAATTGTATTGACTACATTCTTCGCAAAACAGTGGGTGACAGCCACAATTACGTGAAGCTCGGAAAAGTCAATCGGCAAGGCACCACTACAAGAAAGAGCATCCAACAAATCAAACGCCTGGTTCCTGGTACGCGTGATTTCACTTCCTTCGTTGAAAATAGAGGTACTTGATTCTCCGAGTATGTCTTGTTTTCGGATTTGCCATGGTTTACCCAATTTCAAAGTTGTTGATCTCAAAGCAACTCCGCTACCAAGCTCTTCAATTTTCGAATTCAATATCCTCGGTAAAATTGTGGTGACAATTTTGGAATCACTTGTGCCTGTCGTGACGGTCTGGTGGCGGTGCGCTTTCTCTTGAGTAGCAGAAGCAGTTGCATCTATGGTTGTGGCTGCACTGGAATGTTTCGTCCCTTCATACGCTTCCAACGCTCCTGCCATCGTGGCATGAGCCTTTTTATGCATGACAGGCGGCATGGCAGGCGAGAGGGGAAGAGCCTTTTTAGGCATGCCACGAGCCTTTTTTGGGATGTCACGAACCTTTTTAAGCCGCATGGGTACTTGGAGTGATTGGTGCAAGAATTCAGCTGCCTCCTCTGCTTCCCGAGCCTCCAATGCATGCCTCGCTTGCTCTTCAATTTTTTTCTCCTGTGCCTCCTCAATAACATCTAGTATAGCCTTCGCATGGCCCCTAACATTATTCACCATTTCCCCCGGACTAGGGTTTGAATCAATGCTGTCATATGAAAAAAGATCCGATGGGACTTGGTAGTTCATAAAGAGTTGAATCAAATCCTCCGTCAGTTTCATTTCCTTCAGAAGGGCATCTTGGGGAAGCCCAAGCAATTTCTCAAGCTGAGGCTTGATCTGAATCACACAAATACCCATGACAGATGAATCAAGTTGCATACCCCGGAAGGCTTCAGCAAATCGCTGTTGTTCTGGAGACAACGATTGGATGGCTTTCTTGAATTCTTTGGAAGTTGGAATTTCCTCAAGAAGCAAAGGAATCAAATATTCATCCTTGTTGTGGATAATAATGGCTTCTTTTGGATCAAGTTCGTTTAGTCCTACCATTGTGCCGACAACCAGCAAGAATGCAGAAAACTGACGCGCCCGTGCAATCAACTCAAATTTCTGCTCATCTGTTCCAAAACGGTGGTGGATCCATCCATGCAAGAACTTGTGGCCTGTCAACTCAATGGTTGTTGCTGAATTTAAGGACAATTTCGTCGGATGGCAGGAATTTATTTCCCTCATTATTGTTTGGATTGGTGATTTGTCTTGGCTGTTGTTACTTTCGATGCTTAATAGACCACAAGGATAATGACCAGGCTGCCGAATGGCATGACAGAATGCTTTCGGGACTGGGTTGAGCAGTCTGGCATTGTGATATCGCAGAAACTTGTTGATATCAGAAGGCTGAACTGTTTTGCCAATGGCTACATAGAGCTGCCTTTTCAACATGCTTTCCACAAAATCCACACTATCCTTGTACCTTTTACCTAATGCCTCCGAGTGAATGCACAAGTGAAAGATTGTGGCTTCCAACGCCGAAAGTGGAGCTTGCGAAGTTGTGGGACACGGATACATCCTACCAAGGACAGCTATTTGTTCATCAATTGACCGAAGTTGCTCATTCAATAATTTGTGGACATCATTGGACGATAAGAGCGGGGAACCTGCTTGGACAGCGTCCCTATTATCCACGGATCCTTCGGCCCACGATACTACGGAATTCGACTGAATTTGTTTGGCATTTCGGGTGGTATTTACAGTCTCCATCAGGGGCTGCACTGGAACAAAGATATTCTCACCAGCACGAGATTCCAAACTTGCATTATGATATGGAGCGGGATCTGCAGGGCTGTGTTTCCTTACAATTTCCTGTTGAACACCTTGCTTGAAATGGGCAACAACACCCATAGTCCACTTTTGTAGTTCTCTCATCAGGATGAGTGCGGACTCGACATCCTTGTTCTGACGAGGAGTCTTGGTTGTTGGCACCTGCCGATCCACAGAAAAAGTTGATGCCAACTTTTTAGTGTCAACCTGTTTCAGCAACCAAGTCAAAGATACATCCAAAGGAGTACTCTCACAATGCTTCGGTAATGGAGCTTTCTTGTTGGACTGGATGACCATGATCGTGTTGCTTGATCGACATTTCAGTACCTTTTTCTTCTTCACATCAGAGCCCGAGTACAATAATACTTCCCATTTAACCTGAACCTTCCAATGATACTCCGTCACACGCGTGATTACTTGCTGGATAGTCGATGTGGCGGAGGTAACGGCAGACAATAATCCGGATGTTTTGCTCCTCTTTTGGAAGAACCTTGATCCCGAAGTTTGAACCTCTTCATATTCTACTACCAACTGTTCGCCAGGAATTTCCACCACATGTTGCTTCAAAAAGGTGCAAGTCTCGGATGATTGGAAGCGAAGGGTAGTCGACTTGGTCTTATCGATCGATCGGAGAACGGCTGCTGTTAGTCCAAGATAATTCAGCACGTTCAACTGTCCAATCAGTGTAGTATTTGTCATCTGGTCGACCAAACGATATAGGTCGCCATATTCATGTTCGACGTTGTCAACAAGACGAGGGTTGCGATGCTGCTCGAGAATCCTTTCTACGGTCTTCAGGGCATCACCGACTGTGATAGGGAAGTGTTTTGTAGCGCAATGCAAAAGAATAAGTTGTAGTTCTTTGCTTGAGTACGAGGCTTGTTTTCATTGCCTTCACTTACTTTTGGTTCGAAAAACAACATCATCAAAAGGACGATCCATCTTCTTAAGAGGAAATCAAATTGGTCTTTGCTTTCTAAGTTTCACCAATATTTTGTGCATGCTTGAAAACAAGCACCCCGATTTGAGTTGAATGTAGGCATGGTTCGAAGATCACAAATGCGACTCGAAAACTTGGATGCGAATCCAAGAGGAGATGTGAATGTTGGACTGACGACACCTGCCTATAAAAATCAACAGAGTGTGTGTGTGTAAATCGAATCGGAGCCAAGCACAAAGCGAATTTCCATGAAATAATCCGAATTGGTGAAGTCGAGTGTCGTGAGAGCGATTTACCGCCTCCCTGTTACATATGGAGCAACAACATTTTCGATTCGGAGATACCTTGTACTACTACCGGTAGTCTCACACATCACACATCTTCTGGTAGAGAGCTGGTTCGGATAAGATGACACTGGTGCACCGCAAGCCCCACATGACTGATATTCGAGTCACGAATGTTTAGTCCCCAAACCAACATTTCCCACTATTATTGACTATCAAGTTGATGCACAGGTTGCTTGCGACAATGGGATCGAGAAACATGACTTTATCATTCAAAATCTGGACCTTTCCGAAACTCGCCATCATGGTTTCGATCATCTGCTGGCGCGTCGACAGTCTGAAACCATTCTTTCTTGGACAGCGTTCTTTGTCGCTCAAGTCGCCGAGGCAGCCAATGATTATACGTGCCAATTGGCAAAACAAGCTCCAACAGTTCTTTGGAAAATTTGATGGCGAGACAAGAACTACTAATGAGACGTTCGATTTTTTCCAATGCGCGGAAGGTGTTGTCCTTCGACTGGCAGCTCGTCCATTTGACGCTGGGAGCAGCAAGCCATCTTCACAAAGCTATACTACCCGTAAAACGGAACTCGTCAAGGCAGACATTTCGAAAGCTGGTGTTGAAGGAGACTACAATCATTACCGGACAGTAGCCTTGAAATCTACCCAAGATCGGGCCATATCATTGCTAACGAATGATGTGATGGATGCCCTACGAGCGGAATACCCAACATTCCAAATCGAAAACGGTGATCTTGGTGAAAATATATTGGTGGGAGGTGTCTCATTTGACTTTTTTCGGATAGGGCATCGATATAAATTTGTTCCTGGTGAACTTGGTGATGCACAAGAGTCAATCACGGACGAGAAACTAGTGATCGTTGAGATCACTGAGAAGATGGAGCCATGTGCAAATCTGTGCAAACTGTCATACATTAATGAAGAGTCACTCCAACCAAAAGATAGAATTGTCCGATGCCAAGAATTTATTCGTTTTCTTGATCGGTATGATGGGTATCGAGGGTGGTATGCCAAAGTTGTTCAAGAGGGGACTATTCCCTCTGGCGCTAAGGTCGTTCTTATGAATGATTAATTGGTAATGCATCCTCGCTATGTTTTGACTGCAATACGAATCATTTTACTCTTTGAAAGCCCTACCGGTAGTGCTAACAATAAGAATAAAATGAAATAATATACTGACTTCAATAAAATGGAGAAGAGGCTAAAAATCAGCAAAACGATTGCATCCGACGGGGTTCGAACCCGCGCGGACTGGAGTGTCCAGCTGATCTTAAGTCAGCCCCCTTAACCTCTCGGGCACAGATGCCATCGCCACCTCCGGCGAAATTTATAATTCATAATCATTACAATGATGTGAAGATGATGTTGTAGTCGTAGAGCTTTTTGCCAAAAACACTCTCAATCTCACATCTCACATGACACTGCTATCTTCATTACCATCGATTAACGTAAACATGATCGTTCGATTTTGTTTTCTGATATTCCTCATGCACTTTTCCTTCCAAGGAGCATGGTGTTGGGTTCCTGCAAGACAGATTGTACATGGGCCATCAACTTTATCAAAAATCCCGACTTTGAATCAACTAAGAATGACGCTAATTCCACTTCCTGTTGATGAACTCGAAGACCTCCTTGTGGTTGGGACACCTTCGGGACTTCAATATGCAGCGTATTGGGGTCGAACGAAACGAGAAAAGTATAACCGTTTCCTGGAATCGGCTATTGTTACGTTTCTTGGAGTTTTCTTCTCTTATTTCATGAGCTTTGTCGTGGGAGGCTTCATTGCTACCCTCCTCGGCGGGATATTTGCCTTTTGGGGGATTCTATCACCAGATTTGAAAAGTCGACAGAGAAATTATGAGTTGTTGGCTGGTCGTCCCTTGGTAGACCCATGGATTGTGAAGGAACAAGATGCCGAAGACAAGCAGGGACTCTATGGCTCCTTGTTTTTGGGCCGAGTCGACGATGTTTGTGTGGTGGAAGACACGACGTCTATACAAGAGTATGAACTTGACGACTTTCAAGATTACACGATGGACTCTGACGAACTTGAGCAATTGGCAGGAACACCGTATCTCATTAGAATTCGATTATCAGATAACGAAGAGCGCGAACTCCAAATACATGCTCGGATGAGCGAAGAGTATCTGGACGTAGACCCCGGCATGCCAATGGCGATGATTCTATTGAGTAAATCGCAAACTTTCTCAACCCTAGCAGCACTTACAGATGTCATGATTCCGGATGCAGACTGCTGGGTGGGTGATTACCCGTACTTGAATCGGCCAGAGATGGAAGCCCTCCTAGCAGTCGATGACGACTTGTGGAGTAAGTTGCGTGCGGAGGGGCGAGGGCGTTATGCAGAGGATGATCAAGGGGTGGTTGGAGATGAGGACTCTGAGGACGACTTTATCCAGGGCGAGGGAAAAGAAAAAGTATACATTCGTCGTCGTCGTGGCAGGAGTTGAAGCGCTACCCGCTTAGAATTCCCTTATCTGGCAACTCTACTTTACCCGCCATTGCAGTTTTCAGTGACAATGTCCGCTTGAGATCCATCGGTAGATGCGCATATGTTGGGGACAGGTTATCAACATCCAAATGGCTAACGTTGACATGACAATTCTTGGTATTGACTTTCTCCTCAAGGAACAGGTCGATTGCTTTATCTGCCTCTGGGTCATCATACCCGCCTTGAATGCCTCCCCACATCACGCAACCTGTTTTCTTGTCGATGGTTGCATGCTCGTAGGTGAAATCGAGAAACCGATGAATCTTGTCGGAGGGTGCAAATGCAAAAATCGTCATAGAATGAATCATCAAGTCCCCTAATCTCCGTCGGTATATCATTCCCTGTCGATCGACAAAATGAAGGAACTTTTGTACTGATGGGCTATGGAAAAATGAGACTTTTGCGACAAAAAAGTTATTGTAAACACCACACATGTCAAGATCAATATCCCTGATTGGAAGTGGCGAATCTTTCGCACTGCGCCATAACTTCCAAATCCTTTGCGTAACTTGCATTTCATAAGCGCAAAGACGGAATCCGTAGTAATAGTCGTTTACATTCATAAAATCGAAAATGTTGTACTGGATTGGCGAGTGAAGAAAGGAATCTTCGTCAAATCGCATCACGTACTCGTAGTTGCAACCAGTTTGTACACCCAAATCAAGAAAGTATTGCCATATATCTATTGCAAACCAATGCATCATTCGCCGATATCCCTCAGAAAACAATGGGTAGGCGTACCATTCCAACGGATTGTCATTTTTATGCCAACTCGGTCGTTTCCAGTATTTGGTACCTTCAAGGTCAACAAGAGAGATCATGGCTCGAAATTCCGCGCCGTATGCTTCCTCGAATGCGTCAAGATCTTTCTGATCGAAAGCCGCTGTGTGGAATATAATCAAGTCAGTATTGTCACTATGATTCCCGATTGAGAAATAATTCCTTTTCACTAAATCGATTGAGCGCATCAGATACCCGTAGCTGTCACGGTCGTACGTTGAATGCTGCTTCTGCGCCAGGTAAATCACCGCGTTCTTGCGACATGTTCGATTTGCGTCCCCTTTCAAAACGGTAGCATTCGAAGTAGTGCCATCATCCGGGTCGATGTCAGGCAACAGAGCAACTGGGGATTGATCTGTGGTACCCAGCACTCGCCTCGCCAGTTTTTCGAATTCTTGCGGACTCATGTGATCAGGATCTTCCCAGTTGACACTGTTCTCGTGTAGTTCAGGGTTGAGGTAGATGGCTGCTTCAGACAACGTGCTGTGTCCGTGTAGCAAAAGTTTGCATTTCGACATGGCCAACACCTCCACTAGGGCCTCGCTGTTTGTTCGATGATGTTTTTCAAGAGAATGAATGGGCCATTTCCATGAGGATCGTACCACGTAGGTACCTTGCGTGCGAATGGCTTTTCGAATTTGCTCTGGGAATCGGAGTTGTATGTGTTCAATCACACTATTTGAATCCGTAGCAATATAGATCGTTTGTCCCCCTGCCTTGATGAATGCGTTGATGTGGTCGCGGAACTTGTTCACAGGAAACTTGGAACGATATTTATTTTTCCCCTTGTCGCTGTTTCGAAGGTGAACGGCCATACAAGGCAGGCTTGTCTGATTGATTGGGTTGACTTCGTCGGTACGCTTCAACAACCGGGGATGGAATTTAAAATACTTTTTTACCAATTCCGATGCAATACGACGTTGTGGTTCCATCCATGCCTTGAGCGTTTTGTTTTCAGGATTCCAAATATTGTCCGGAACATCGTCATTCCTCCAAGCTCGGATTGCCCATGGAGCCCAAGAGTATAAACCGGGCATTACCATATCTTGCGTCATGGACAAAATTGGCTTGCGTCGACAGGATTTTTCTCCTGGAACAAAATCAGAGACTTGGTCAAAGTAGTGCGTCCATATACCATCTCCTGCGAGGTGAATATCTGAATCGGAGGAATTCACTCTTGGAGAGAGTTTCCCAGGGTATAAGGACAAAGTGTTGTCTTGGTTGAGGTACGCTTCTGAAATGGCCAGGTTGTTCGACATTCCTTGAATAACCATTCCGACATCCGATCTATGCATTTCCTCGTCGTAAATATATTCCGACTCGTTGCTCAAGTGTATCCAAGGTTTCAAGTTGTTACGTTCCGCATAGTAGAGTTGGTTCAAGACTGATGAAAAGAAGGCTGGACCTGCCGATACCATCTTGCCAACATGTGCAATGTGCAAAATCCCATCCACATTGTTACATGCTTGGTGGCTCCGAATGGTTGGTCGCGTAATGGGTTCTCCTCTCCACCAATCGCTCGGACGTTGCTGTTTCAATATTTCAGTCGCATTACCACCATTCAGAACCTTTGAGACGAGAGTGTGGAATTCGTCTGGATCCAAATGATCCGGATCTTCCAAGTTGACAGAGGTGTAGTGAAGAGCAACATTGATCCAAATACTTGTCTCAGTGACAGCACTCAGTCCATGCACTATGAATTGACACTTGGACAAGGCCAAAATTTCAATCAGAATTTCAGTATTGGTCTGGTGATGCGAGGCAATATCAAAGACTGCTTGGTGATCATTGGAGCGGATTATGTCATCCCCAATGGATCGGACCTTGTCCCGAACGGATTTGGGCCATTGGGTCTTGACATGCTCCATCACTTTTCCCGAGTCGGTCGCTAAATAAATCCAAGCTCCACCCGCTTGGACAAAGGCTTGGACGAATGGTAGGAATTCATCCGTCTGGATTTGACGGCGACCAGCTGCCTTGTCAGATTGTCGAATATGAATGGCAAGACACGCGTTTTTCATGGAGCATTTAGGATTGATTCGTTCCGCCTTGTCTTGAATGAATGGAAGAAATCGAATGTAACGAACAAGAACATCATGTGCCAAGTGTCGTTGTGGTTCGAGCCACTCTTGGAGTGGAATATGAGGTTTTGTTACATAATCCGGCAAATACGTATACCGCCAGCAACGAGGAGCCCAAGGAGCAAAGCCATGAACACCAGGTGTGACTTGATACATGTCCATCGTGACCAATGGCTTGTTTCGACACGAGCGGTCCCCAGGAACAAAATCGGAAACGGGTTCAAAATAGTCGTCCCAAACTCCATCCCCGTCGAAATGAAACAGTTTGGGTTGCAATTTGTCAAAGTCTATCGGTTCCCCAGGATAGGCATCTCGCCAGTGTCCATTGGGTCGTTCGATGTAGGCAATTTTTAACCCATCGAGCATTGGAAAGGTGACTCCTGGTCCTTGACCATGGACAATAGGATCATAAACGACGTAGCTCACATTATTCAAGAATACCCACGGTTTAAAGTTGTACTTTTCCGCCCAAATGAGTTGTCCAATCACAAATTGAAAAAAGATGGTCCCTGCGGCACCACCAATATCCCCCTTTTCAATATGATAAATGCCTTGATATCCGTCACAGGCATGATGCGTTGGTACACGTCCTCGGGGATCGGTAACAAGGATATCAGCATCATCATCTTGGGTGACAGTATTATTTCGTTGCGGCTGCGACACGGGAATGGAATCTTGGAGAATAATTTGCGATTGTGCAACAATTCGTTGATGTCCCCAAAAATTCAAAAATACCAGGGATACTGCGATCAATCCGGAGAATACCAGAAACAATATTTTTTTCTGGCGTTGTTGCTTTCGACGGGACGATGGAGCCGCTAATAAGAATGGATCTCCATGAGAATGTCTGGTGATTTCACCACCGCTCTTGTGTTGACCACCATGATTGCGACGGTTCAACATGGACCTTCCAGTTTTGCTGCTGATAACCGTCGATTCAGAGGCAATGCTGAACCAAAGGCGACAATATCAATCCATGAGGACAGTGTCTTGGGATGATGCAGCGTGAATGGGATCCGGATGAGAGGTGATGGGTTCGGATGATCCATGTTCGACACGTCCGACTGGAACATCCACACTTAGCCTTTCCATTGTTCTCTTCGGCAGAACCTTCCGTCAAGACATCAACTTGGCTCATGAACTACGACTCCTGAACGTGTCTGCCGTTTCGAAAATCCGAAAATCCAGTGTCGGTGCCTTTTCAATATTATTGCCCATGCCAATCATTAAATGAAAAACGTGAAAAGTGTTGATTTGCATGGGCGTGAATTGCGTTCGGTATCGGGTTGGACCTGCCTTTGGGATCATTTGGTTCGTCGGATTTGCGATCCCTTCGCCATCTGGACAAAGACGAAGAATGCCATCACCACACTTGCGTATGTGAGTACCGGTTGCTCTACCTGGAAAAATCAGTACCGGCACCCACATGCTTCATTGACACGGGAGAGTAAAAGTGAAGGAACAACGACCAGAAGTCTCTTTCCCTCAATGCATCTTTTTGATCATACACCAACAACCAAAAACGCACAATGGCTATTCATCACGAAAGTAGTATGAGCTCTAGCACCACCCCGTCGGGTAGCAAAACGACGACCTCAAATGAAACTGTTCTGCCGTCCGAGCTGTTCGCCCAATATTCTGAAGCTGCATGGGGCCAAAGCCATGGGGCACAGCCACAAGTCGAGGATTCTGCGGCATTCGTCCAAAATATTTTATCTGCCTTGGCCACTCAAAGTGATCTGGTCGAACATTGGAAAGTCCAAAATGAAGGGGACTTGTCCGATTGGATGTGGAAATCCTTGTCATCTCCTGGAGGAAACAATCCAGACAATTTGTCAGCAGTATCAAAGGCCTACTCGACCGACCTTGTCGAATATGAATGGTGGATGGGATCACAATTGCTAGCTGTCCTCCTCCCCAAACTATCTCCGTTTGAAATTCACTCCATCGCCACAGATTCCATTGTCTTTTCCGAAGGGTCCAAAGCCCACTGGATATTGTGTCTACTGGTGGCCTCGTATTCGTTACGGGAGTGCCCTGCGCCACTGGAACAACGATGGAAACGATGGCAAAGCTTGACTTGTGAAACTATACGGTTGTTTCAGAATTATGGAATCGAGACAGACTATCATGCCGTGTCTCTATGGACGCAACATATTGTACCATCCTGTCAGCATGTCATTCGTCAACTTCCCTCTGCGGCACTCCACCTGGGCCTATTGTCGGGTCTGATAGGAACGACATCCACACTCGTCATGAAAGAATGTGATCGTCTTGAGGATGTCCACCAGACGGTTTTATACTCACGTTGTCTGCTCCTTTTGAAATCTCTCCGTGATATTGTCCACGAGGGAGGTGAGTCGGAAGCATGGATTTGGTGTAACCCTTGGCGATCCAACGCCACCTTTCCGAAAGGTGGCGAAGAAGATGTTGCCCTCGCAAGTTACAAGGACAATATATCCTGGTGGTGTCAAGGGGGACATCGCCATGAGAGAGTTGCTGGGATGGATACCAGCTGGAATCAAACTGGAATTTCACTGTTGGCGGTAATGGCCTTTGATGATCGACCACGAACTTTGTCTTTTCCTTTTATATGGACAACATGGTTCCCACATGTTGCCATTCTCTTTAAAGCGGCTTCCGCCGAATACCATCTCTTGGAGGGAATACCATGTGTACTTTTGGAAAAACTCACCCATTTGGTACCCGAACGATCGTTACCAACCGTAACGTCTAACTCCCACCATGTGGATGCCCCTTACGAAACGTTCCAGCTCTTGTCAAACCGCATCATGGTCAAGCCAGCCAAAAAGAAAAAGTTGTCCAAGAAAGAAGTGGAGCTGGCCTCACAAGCCCGATCTCAACGGATTGTCGGTCTCATGAAATCTCTTTTGAGTCGGTATCCATTGATCAATCAAATCAAGATTGTTCGAAAAATTGTACACGACTGTCCTCATCATGGATTGCAAGCTAAATTTATGGACCTGCTTCGGCCGATCATTTTTGAAGAAGAATGTGCTGATGCCTTTTGGTCCTATATCGGGTCGTTCATCAAGGACCTACTCAGCCATGTGGATGAGGGCAAGAAAGAGCTTCTCAGCTTGACAGACTTGATCAATAAGGTTGAAGTATACGTGGGCGCTATTACCATCATTCAATTATGGTGCATGGTCAAGGGGAAGCTTCCCAAGAAGATCAAGGGAAGCCAACTAGGAAAGTTCTACAAGGTCTTGAAGCGATCGATTGCATCGTGGATGAGTGATCCTAATACGATGCCTCCAGATGAGTACTACCGTATGTACCTACTAGAAGGAGCGCTCCAGCAAGTGGTGCAAATTCTGGATGGTGCACGACAGAAACGAAGGCAGGCCGGAATCGACGATGGTTCGTTGTCGTCGTCTAGTGTCGCTTGGGATTCGCTAGAAGCCATGCCTGCCGATCCATCCAAAGAGGATGACGAAGGCGAAACAGTACCACAGGGAGTGGCTACAATCATTGGGGATGCTGACATCTTTTCATAGTCATAGCATGTCTTTAACTGTATACTAGTCCATAATTTTGCTTGGACGATGATTAGGAGTGGTGGATGAATGCTATGTTTGATTTGTACTGGAATAGGCAACGGGGAAAGTCGCATCGATTGGATGCTTCCGTTGATCTACAACAATCGTTTTTTGAGTGAACGATCTAATTTCAACTCGTTGGTTCATATGCAATCCATTGCATCGATGAGACAGGTACAATATCATAATAACAATTTTGCTTGTGCTTGCATTTCTACTTTAAATCGCCTTGGCCAATACTACACCCTCGAATTTGTCTTGGAACCACTTGATAGAATCCTCCTTGGTGATCTTGTGGTTGAATCCAACCTTGGATCGGCGAACCTTTCTCTTGGCCACTCGGGCTCCCGGTCGGGTTAGGCAGACAAAGAAGTCCATACCGTAGATACCAGTGGTGGGATCGTACTTGATACCAAGATCAATGTGTTCGTTGATTCCGAATCCAAAGTTTCCGGTATCCGAGAAGTTGCCTTGAAGAAGTTCATATTCTTTGACCTTCAATCCACGTTCTAGAATCTCAAGAGCCTTCTCTCCACGGACTGTAACGTGGACAGCAATCTTTTCGTTACGTCGGATACCGAAACCTCGAAGAGTGTAGCGAGCTTTCGAGTACACGGGTTGTTGACCGGTCAACTGTTCCAACACACGAGCAGCACGTGTCAAACGATCTCCACTTTCACCGACGCAGCAGTTCAAGATCAATTTGTCGACCTTGATATCTCGCATGGCGTTGACCTTAGTTTCCGACATGATGAAAGAATTTGATTGAAATACAGGCAGATACTACTAACGATGGTGTCTTGCTCTGGCTTGTTCCAGCGAGAGATGATATCGACGATGGTGTTGCTACCCGGTGGATGATACTACCGTGCACTCGAAGTTGATGCACGACGAGAGACAACTGTGGTCACCGCCAGGACGATTCCCTCGTACAAAACCTACGCAAATATCTAAGGAGATTTACCTCTTACTAAATGTTTCGTGTGAGAACTTGGCGTGCGTGCTATTGACGATTCGATTGATTGATTGTCAAACACACGTGATTGAGAATGATTGTGGGACTCACACCTGTCAAAATACAAAATGAAATCGGAGAGCTTCATACAAGGAGTTCATCATCAAAGTCACCATATTATTTTGAACTTTTCTGTGACTGATGAAAAAGCTTTTCCACGGTTTTTAATGCTAGAACGGATGATTTCAACAACTCATCGTGGACTACTGTCCGGTCAAGGAAACCACTCCGAATGAACGATCATAAATAAACAATGACGCGAGGCTCAGGCATTGGGACTCCACTCTATGCAAATGACGGAGTTGTTCTCATTTCAATGATTTGATACACCGTGGGACTGCTCATGATGAACACTACTAGTCGTACCTGGCCCATTGAGTATTTCGAATCGCAAAACGATTTATTCTAAAACACCGTCTCGCTCATTTCCATGATCTCACGATGCAAACCTTTGTTTCAGCCTTCTTTCTCATCGTGTGGCCCTTCCTGCCCACAGGTGGTGCTTCTGAGCTCTTTCTATTGACCTCCTCGCTGTTTCAAATGGAATTGGCTCCAACGAAAGTTGCTCTGACCTCTTCTGCTGCCAACAAGTTAGAGATTTCTATCAAAACAACTCTTCTCCAGTCCTCATCCATCGCGAGTGGATTCGTCAATGTCTTTGATATTCACATTGTGATGAGGAAAATGGAATGGATACAAGATACGGAATCCACAATGGTTCAGTTCCAAGCGGATGTAACCTTTTACGACGACGACGCGAGGGGTTCGAGTGCATCGCCGCCATCCCAATTCTCTCTTGATAGTTTGATAGCAAGAACTTTTTCGCAGCCATCTACCAAGTCAGTATTCCTTGTTCAACTCAACATAACACAAGACTCGAGCCTATCGCTCATCGAGGACGTTACCACGGAGATTGTCCCGTCAAACGACGACGTAAACGATACTTCCATCCCGGAGAATGAAAAGCCAAAGCAGGAGCTTTCGAATCTGGATATTGTTTTGATTGTGACAAGTGCGGCCACTTTTATTATTATTTTGTGCGTCATCTATAGTCAGAGTCCTGGACGCGAACACTACAATTATGCAAATTTCCTTGCCTTGGAATCGAGCAAGGGACCAACGCCCAATATGCCGGTCGATTTGGTAGACTCGGAAGAAGCTCCTCACAAAGTGTCCTCCAAGCACAATGGACGAATTGTAAACAATGTGGATGTTACAATATCCGTTGACTCGGATGGACAGTTGTCCCACGAGGACCCTTCTCAACGTGAGGCAACAAGAGCCCAACCTGACAATGCGGTGGATATCAAGTGCGCCAAAAAATGGAATGACGATGTCTTTGTTACTGAAAGGCTGAAGAGGGCCACCAGTGACAATCGCGACGATGATTCTCCTCCAGTTTCACCCTCTCCCTCGGTAGCGTCCTCTTCCTCGGAAATCAGTCCTACGACTCTTGGCAGTAGTTCCATGATGCCCTCCTCCAGCCACAGTGTTCACTCGTCGTCATTTATCTTGGGCGTCTCAAAATCCAACCATGGGCGTGACATGTATCCCAAACTGAGCCCTCTAGCGGCTAGATTGTTAAGGCTTCCACCCATCAATCCTTCCGAAACATTTCAGAACAGTGGTCGATCATGGTCCTCCGCGCCAGCGAATATGATTGAACGAAGGACATTGATCGCTACTACCTCGGTAGGATCTCAAGAGGGTGGAAGATCCCTGCGATCGTCGAGATCTGTCCGATCGACGTGGTCGAGTCTTTTTGATGTGGCAGAACATCCAGGTCTTGAAACGGCTAGCACTCGATCCAGCACCAGGACCGACCTTGCTGTAATTTCCGACTTTCCATTTGCCCCGACGGGATCGGACGACTTTGACAAGAATTGGAAAACTTGCGAAAAAATGGCCGAAGAGGACCAGGATGATGATAGTACCATGGATGTCTTTCACGTTGATGTGGCTCCAACCAGCAATACCGGCAGTGTCGACGACAACCAAAGTCGCATGAGCGGCCGTTCGGCTGTTTCAGACTGGTTGAAAACCATTCGAGTGGTGGGTGGCTCTGCCGATTCCAGAACGTCGGAAATGTCCAAATCGTCCGCAGAGCACTCCTCTGTAGAACCCCGATTCATGCAAATCAAGGACAACATTTCGGTTGATGTATCCCTCGAAAGATCCCTAGCCTCGTCGGCGGTAGAAGTTTAAAAAGTAGATGTCCCAGTGTACTACTAACGTTAGTGGTAAGTAGTAACTATTAACAGTACCAGGTACCTTGTACCGGTAGTAGGTATATGCGCATACCGGTAGGTTTGAGAAGAATTGGGGCATATGATCAGTTTGTCGCCCTTCCACGTGTCGATCAAGTGGATTGAACCATCAACCATCAACCATCCGACGAAACCACGAACCATCTGTGTTGATGGGATGATGGGCGAACCAAACCTCGAAAGACGACTTGTTCAAGAGATCAAGACATCATTTTCCCAAATATTGTTCCAACAACACTTGTCGAGATTGTATTGGATTGTGGATTCATTTCTTTTGTTTACATACGACACGTCTATGAAACGCTCGCAAGGTCGAGCAATCGGCTTGGCAAAATGCCTAGTCGTCCTTGCAGTGGCTTGGGATTTCCATTCAGTTGTTCCAAGCGCTCATGGTATGCTAAATTTCCATACAAACAACCATGTTGGCTTTACGAGATTAAAATGTCTTTTTGAATCAAGTTCATCCTCCAATCAGGACTCTTCTCCATTCGACGAAACAAGACAGCTCATTGAAGCTCAACAACGACAAATTGACAGGTTGATGGAACTCTTGGCATCCAAATCAACTCAATCGGATGGACCCAATCAACAATCTGCATCGACTGGTGCAAATATTTCTCTATCACCCCTCAAGGTGATGCTATTCGTCGATGGAACATGGCTTTATTATGCCTTGTATACAAGAGAAGCCAAAGTGTGTGCAATCCAGCAAAAGTTTGGAGCAGGTTGGCAACAAAAGTACAGCATCGATTGGGGAAAATTGCCCCGAATCATAGGACATGCCTTGCAGCAGCAAGATAGAGTCCGAGGTTGGATGCCCTTGTCATCATCTTTGGATTCCGATCCACCAATGCGACCCGTCGAGGTTGTTCGTGTTTCCGTCTATACATCCTTTCGTGCCGACACACCTAAAACATCACTCAGGTATCAAATGTTTCAAGATATGATCAGGGCCAAGTACGATGTACTGATGCTAGAGACGATTGGACCTAATGAGAAATGCGTTGATATTCAACTGGCTGTCGACATGCTACATTATTCCACGGTTCCCGATGCCTACGATGTGGCTCTATTGCTGAGTGGCGATCGGGATTTCGTCCCCGCTATGGTACGTTGTCGTCAAAAAGGCCGCCGGGTGGGCTTGGTCAGTGTGAGAGGATATTGTAATCGTGCCTTTTATGAAACACCGAATATGAAGGATTACGACGTCATTTGGCTCGACGACTACTTGGATGAAATCATCCAACCCAATACCATGATGCTCAACACTACAACACCCAATACCAAAACAACGCCCAATCTTCGCCAGAATCGACCACTACCTGTTCTCTCGGAGTACACAATCATGAAGGTAATTGGTGATTTCATTTCAGCCTTGGGACCAGCGCACATATCTTCTCGCATGATTGGAAGATACATCAAATCTATTCAAATTGGAGATCGATCCATGTTGGATGAAGTCAAGGAGATATATGGAGGACTGTATCAATTCTTGATTGTGTCGCAGATCTTTATTGTAGACCATGTAAGTGAATCGAAAACATTTTTGGTGGGAGTAAATCAAGAGCTATTGAGCAAAAGGCTAGAAGAAGCCAAAGCGAATGCCCAGCTCTCGGAGGCAGAAATCCATTTTTTTCAATCGTACACAGTCCCAGGGTTGCAAAGTTTAACAAAGTACAACGAATTTCCATGGCAGAGCGTGGAGGCGGACATCACAAGAGAAGACAGTGAAGCACAAGAGCCACCCGATTATCACGGATTGACCTTGTTGCAACTCAAGGAGATTTGTCGTGACAAGGGTCTCAAGGTTTCCGGCAAGAAACAGGAATTGATCGAACGAATCCAAACTCACGAACAGAGTTCCCAATCATCATCCACATCCATCGAAGAGGATCATGCGACACCGTTGGCGTATCTAGAAGGGCTTGTGTTGGAATATTTGCAAGCCAGTGGTGGCAAAGCAAGTTCCCGAGACGTTGGGCGATATCTGACAGCGAACAAGGCTAGTCCTGCTGTATCCAAGTTACTCATTACCCAAACCGCTCTTTCAGAGCTCAAACAGTATTTTGGAAGTCTCCGACAATTTGTGGCGCAGTCGGACAAGTTCATTCAACACGACAAGGAAGGAGGTTCACATTTTGAATTTCTAATATCGCTTAAGTCTCCCATGCGGAATGCAAGGAATAAATGAGTCCAACTCCCATCCTTTGACTACCAAGGAGAAAAACGGGTGCCTGAAACTGTCTTCCAAAAGGTCTCGGGGTGAACGTTCACTACAATGACGATAGAAGCTCAATACTGATAGACAAATTGTATTGGCCGGGGTTGAGTATGAGTATTGAGGAAACCCAAATGTTCCAGCAAAAAGTCGGTTTCATACTCCATGTCGGCTACCACGGAAGCCGTTCCTTCAGAAATGTCATCTTCTAGATCCCCATATGACTCTGCTACCGAATCCAAACTTTCAAGGGAATCTTGCAGCGAGCCGGCGAAACTTTCATAGCGGTTATTGGGGTACCGACGATAATGTTGTTGTGGTTGTTTTTGTTGTGGGTGGGTAGGTGGATGTGGTAAAGGTACTGCCCAATCCGTCAAGCTAGTAATGGCTCCATGACCAACATCCCTACTAGTAGCAGTGGATGCCGAAATATGTGGAGGAAGTTGTTCGAGAATAGAACTCTTGGTTTCCATTTGGGTTGAACTGTCTTCTAAATCTTCAGGTTGTGGAAAGTAAAATTTTCGTCCTTTCCACCAGGAAGAGATTCCAAGAAAGGATCGAAAGCCTTTTCTTTTATTCCTTTTGAACTTGTTTGACTCGTTGTTGTTGGGTTGGGTCATTGTCGTGGGGGAAGGTAAAGAGCGAGGACACTGTAATTCTAGGATGTATTCGTCTCCAAACAAGGAGTGCGAGGGAAAATTGCGTTCCAAGTAATTTGTGAGGATAAAGACCTGCAGGAAGGATTGATCCAATCCTGTGAAGTTTCCATTCCAACCATGGTCGGAGAGGGGATAGTTTTTTCCCGGTTGGATCAAGTTTGAATAAATTTCGGGGCATCGTGGAGACGTCCACGCTCACCGAGTGTTACACAGTTTCCGCGACTCCGAATCCTGCATTGTCGGTGCGACTCTGACAAATCTTTTCCTAGTCTATTCTTTAGGAGAATAGGAAGAACATGTGTGCTTCTAAATTAATATGGCAGAATTAACGGTATGGAAAAAATGAGGGGATCGTCCCCATCTTGCCACCATTTACATGGTCAGGGAAGCTCTGCGACTCTTGGGCTTCTTCTTCTCTTTTTTATCTTTACTATCTCCATCTTTGCTGCCCTTTGGTTTTCGCGGTTTTGAAGTCCCATCCTCACGCTTAATTTCCTCTCGTTTGGGTCTTGTTGCTTTGGTGGGTGAGAAAGAAGACGTTTGTCCGAATACATCACTGGAGAAGAATCCATCATTATCTACAAAGATATCAGACTTTGCTCCTGCATCATCGAACGCAGGCCAAGCTGTTGTATCAGCAACACCCCAATCAAAATCTTGACTTGCTGATCTCTCCTTTTTCTTCTTTCCACCACTGGATGCACTAGCTCCCGAACCCGGAACCGGGACATGCTCGAATTCGGGCATTTGATCAAACTTGGGCGCCATTGGATCATAATCTAATTCAAAGTCTCCCTCTTCTTGTACAGCCAGTGCTGTTTTTCGCCCCTTTTTGTCTTTGACTGCCGTCTTGTTCCTTGTTTGCTTGAGCTTCTTCCCCTGGTCTGCGAGACTCGGCAACTCCGAAGGGAGTTTTGAAGGAGTCGGTGACGTAGGAAGGAAGGGCGCCTTAGGCTTCTTTGGTGAGAAGTCTTCCATGTAGCTCTTGTCTTGCTGTACCGGATAATCCGACTGCAATTTAGCCATGGCTTGCTGATAGTTGAGGCGCCGCTGCGCCGCGGCCCCTCCAGTCTTGGCGATTGCTCGCCGCGTCGTTGCATTCGGCTTGACCTGACTGACCAAGTCCTTGGTCTTTGGGGCGAAGCCAGCCGCAGCCCCCTGCGGCCGTGAGGATCCTCCCAACCCAATGTGCATTGGAGGAAGTGCCCCGGGACCTCCAGTGACATCTCTGTAGTGTTCTTCCTCCATGACTTGTTGCCTGGTCATAACGGTGGGTGTTGTCAAATCGCTAACTACCGAGATGTCGTCGGAGTAACCAGGACCGATCTTGGGATAATTGTCATCGTCGTCATCCATCATATCATCGAGTGTAGGGGGAGCGGGTTTCTTTGGCGCTTGTTTGGCAGCCGCCAGAGAGGCAAGTGCCCGTAGCTCAGGACTTCGCAAGGCAGCGATAATTTCGGGAGAGTCTGCTTGTGCCATTTGCAGTTTGCGCACTATTTCGAGGATTTGGTCCTCGCTGGTTGTAGGAGCGGTGTTGCCTCGCAGTCTCTTTTGTTCTGCAACCAAGGCATCAGGGTCGACCCCATTGATGCCTGCAGCGTGGAGCATGTTCACCAACCCGTTCAGCCGTTCGTTCATGTCGACATCCGCCATAGTCGGGTACAAGGACTGGTAGCCTGGTAGCCTGTCACTGCCAGAAACAAAGTCTCTCAAATAGATAGGCAGTTGATCAGAGGGAAGAATATAAAAGACACTGGGCCGAACCTACCACCGATCGTGGGGAGCAACTCCTTCCCTTGCTTCGATCGAACGCGGGCAACGCAACCTGCCGTCCCGCACGACGACATGACGCAAAACCAGGCACAGAAAATCGATGTTGGCTACCGGTAGTACGAAGTCCTTGATACTTCGTACCTAGTTCCGGGTACCACGTACATTTGTGCCGGTACAACATTCTACTTGTCCTGCTTCACCGATAGTGAACGGTATCTTGAAACTCCCGATGTACCGGGTACCGTTTTCAACACAGAAAAGCTTTCGCGGACCCACGGTTGAGAGATGACACCGTAGCCGCTGCAAGTGAACGTGAATTCGGAATTTTGAGTGTCACAGTCCCAAGGAGAACTCGTATGGTCATAATTAAAGCAAAATGACTCCCAGTCATGGTTAATAGTATATGTATATGGACTTCTAGGTACGCCTATTACTATTCATCTTCCCTATGTTCTTCGAAAAGAAGACCCGGAAGTTGAACACGCCACGTCATCATCGGATACCCATCCTCCATCTGGAACGGAGTTCACTACTTTTCGCTACCATCTCTGTGCTGGTGTTGTGATTGGAACAACCTACGGGTATCACCTTCAACAAAACGATCTTTTCTTGCGTGATTGCTTCGGATTTCGACAACTCCGAGAACTCTCTCAAGCAACGAAGACCTTTCCTTATTACCATTCTATCCGAATCATCCCACCAAACAACACAATGGTCCGCCTATCCCTCGCATCCTTCTTGATTACTGTCTCTGCTGTAGGAGCGTTTGCTCCATCGGTATCACAACCGCGACCATTGGCAGTCTTGAAAGCCGCTGCCGTCGAAACTCCTCCCTCTCCATTGACGGCTTGGGGCGAAAGAATCCAAGATATCCGAACACTACAACAAGAATTCAAGAACAAAAACTTCCAGAATTTGCGCCGGAAGTCGCGGCAGCAAGTTTGGGTTTGGCAGGAAATAAGGATGCTCAGTTGGCTTATTTCCAAAAGAATGCCATGGAAATCAAGCAAATGATGCAAGACCATGGTGCTGTCGTCTTTCGTGGATTTGATTTGATGAAGGAACAAGAAGGTTTCCAACAATTTTATGCTGCCATTGGCATGAAGGTCTGCCAAGATCCCCTTCAATCCGTTTCGGCCCGACCTACCGCTGATGGAAAGAAGGATTCTCCCGTTTACGAGGCAGTCAACAAGGAAAGTCGAAAAAACTTTTTCATTGGTGAGTTGCTGTGATTCTTGACCGCCTCTGTAAAATCGTTTCAGAAAGGTCACAACTGTTGGGTGTGGTGTTTTGGAATAAAAAAGTCTCACAGGCGCCATGATTGGATTTGGTGTATTGATAATGCACTTCCTTGCCATTGCATTTAGGTATGCACAATGAGTTTGTTGGAACTCGGGCTCCTCGAGCGGCAGCCTTTGTATGTTTCAAGCCTGCCGAAACTGGTGGAGAGTTCTTGCTGGCCGACGGACGACGAATGTTCCAAGATCTTGATCCTGATGTCGTGGAAGAACTCTACAATCGCAATATTCGATACTCGGTAATGGAACTTCCGTTCTTTGGATGGGTCGATAATTTCCCACAACCACTTCAAGAGCCAATTATGGGAGTCTTGAAGGGATTAGTCACGGCTGCCATTAATGCCAAAGTTGATTTTGATGTGGAAATGCTATGGGGACAAGCCGGATATGACAACACGAAAATGTTGCAAGCACGGGCTCCGAGTCAACCACCTATTGTTGTACACCCCGTGTCTGGGGAACCAACTTGGTTCTGCAATGTTCACTCTCACTCTTCCATGCTTCGAAAACAAAGAGAATCCATGTAAGTGCGGAATTCCCAAATCTTTCCCATTAGATTGATTTTTTTAAACACAGATTTTACTCATCACTCTTCGTTTTGTGGAACAGGTATGGTGCAGAACGTTTTGAGGATGGAGCATCGCAAATCAACAAGTCAGACATGTTCTTTGGTGATGATGGGGATATTAGTGAAGAAAAACTGAAGCACATGGACGAAGTTACAATGAAGAATGTCAGATTCGTGAAAATGAATCAAGGCGATGTTGTTCTACTTGACAATTACAAATGCATGCACGGACGCAATGTCTTCGACGGAACAAGAAAGCACGCCGTGGCATGGTTTGAAGGATGGGAAGGAGAAGATCAAATGAAACAACAATACCAACAGTCCTCGAAAGGAAAATCAACTCCATTCTTCATGAAGTAATGGAATGGATGTGCATACATCATCTTTTAGAAATACGATGCAGTAATCTAGAAAATCACAATAGGAAATATAACCTTCCAGCCTTTTGCAGACTAGTCGGTTGTTGCTATAGCGGTGTTTCTAAAGCTTTCTCATTAGCGTTGGTGCTATATATTCGAAGGAACTGGGCGGAAAAAATTGTGGGGCAAACTCTGTCGACGTTGTTCGACGAGTTTCTTTGAATTCAAACGTCCCGGGTAACTAGCAATAGGATAAACAACCCGCGTGGATTGATTTCCTGGGATACTTGCTCTCCTGCGATCCTTTCGTTTGGTGTTGCTGGTGGACGTCACCCTCGACACCTCACCTCCCAAGCACAAGTATGTAAAACTCTCCAAGAGCTGTGAAACCCCCAGAGCTCCCCTAATGGACGGCTTTGAAAAATCCGAGATCCCCGAGATAACAGACGCGTCCGAACCACACTTTTTCGGTAACACAATGTAGCGGCGTTGAGGAAGGCACGATGGTGGGAGAGTTGTACCGTTTGGCCCAGCTACGGACTGCGAATTCCCCCTTTGCCTGTCATCGACCATGAGTCCCTTTGAAACCGTACCTTTGAGATGGTATTGCTGATTAACCTTCTCGTATTTCCTTGGTACACTGGCAACCATCGTGGCTTCGATCTTCGCTGGAAATGAGAAAAGGGAAACAGAATATGTCGTTTACAGGTTAAAACTCCAATCCAAGGAGGGGCTCATGTGCGAGTGGCGAAAATCGTCGGCAGCGAAGCCGACGGCCTCCCAAATGCGTTGACGAATCTTCCTGTTCATCTAAGTGGACCTCGGTATCTGCTTTTTTTCTTAGCCAGCAACATGGCTCGTCCCATCATACAAATCGTATGGGTCTCCTAAACATTTGCGTTGGACAAAATTAATTAGATGATCCAAGACTTTCGAATGAAATTTAACGGAATAAAGGTATTCTTTGATCTATGATGGTTACCTAGTACAATGCAGGGTTCCATTGTTTCCGGTAGGTACGAGGTAGGATACAAGTACCAGGTAGGCATCGTCAAAAATGGTCTCGTATTGAACCTTTCCTGTGACATTTTGACGACACCTGTGGCGAAATATGCGACTTGGTCGATGCGTCAGATGTAACACGGCACAAGCAACAAGAACTACGGTGTAGACAAAGAAAGGTCACTCACCGACTTTGCCTTCCTTTACCCGCAAACTACTCGTGAATCGTATCTTGCTTAGAGTGCACAGTCAATTTGATCCCCTCTCACTGTCAAACCTGATCCTTCTGTCGAGTTAGCCAACGCGACCTTGCATCACTCCATTGTATATGATCCAGAAATATGGGATCATCATTCAGTAGTGTTTCGAAAACTCTCTGCGATGAGTCGACAAAATCTAATGGAATCATCGACAAGGAACAACCCTTTTTGCCAGAGGCCCCTCCGGAATTGTACAGGCCGGCATCTTTTGATGAGAAAATGTACGACAAGGTGTGTGCATGTCTTCCTCGATCGTGTCATTGACTCGCTCCTTGTCATAGAATCTCACTTTTCTCAGTTCCGGAAACAACCACTAGTCCCTATCGGTTGCGCAGCTACCGCATACTTCTTGATATCAGGAATTCGATCGTTCCAGAAGCGTGACCCCATGAGGGCGCAGAAAATGATGAGAGCAAGAGTCGGAGCTCAGTTCGCGACGTTGGCGACATTTGTTTATTACGTCGGTCTGAGCAATGTCAATTTTGAGGTTGCACCTCAGTATTATCGACAGAAGGCAGCAAAAGAAGCCGCGAAAAGCAGCGACTCCGAGAGTCGCAAAGAATGTGACAGCATGTAGGTGGGGTCTGGCGCAGACTTTGTTATTTCAATTAGTCCAATCATGAACACGGGACATGCAGTTTTACCAACGTTGGAAGTGTGGAAGCTACAATGGCAGCACTACCAGTACTTTAATGGTACCGCATAGGAAATCATATATTTAGGATGACACCAACCGTTGTTGTTCTATTCGGGACCTTGGCTTTCAGTAAGTTCAGTAGTAGGGTAGTATTCACTGCGAGGAATAGTTGTAGTTGTGTTTGCGCCGCAAGCTGCGAGCTTGGGTACGAACTCTCGCGTTGTTTCTACATGCTCCATCATCCTATCTTCGAAGTGGAAAATGAAAACGTTGTGTCTAGAAGCTTTAATAATAAGAATTTTGGCAGGCAACAAAAACAGGATCAATCCAGATTGTAGCTTTTAGACAATCACCAGTTATTCACATTGTAGGCTACACTTCTTGTAATGGCATCACTGCTAGTCAAAGGTACCGGTAGTAAAGCACATAGACAAATAAATCGACTAATTAGACCATGATCATAGGATTGTGGAACCAATGGTCTATAAGTGTAAAATTGTCTCAAGGAGTTCTATCCTCCGCAATGACCGAGGACAAAAAATACATTTAACAAGTATCATCAAGTTTGCGATAACGTTCCGCCTACGACTAACAAATCGCAAGAAAATACCGGTACGACATATTCAGAATTCACTGTCCATCGCTGACAGCCTCCATAGATCACAATTCACTATGGTTAACTGTGAGGTGAAAATGCCGAGATGAGATCGGAAGCAAATTGGGTGAAGGCACTTCACGATAGTGTGCTCTTCCCACTTTGGTTCGTTGCTGTTCCGCTTTGCTTCGGTACAAGTATTACCAGTATTACCAATATTGCGCGTCAATTCATAAAAAAATTTCCACGACGACGTGTTGTGTTTCTTTAGGACGATGCAAAGTATGAATACGAAGCTTGGGAGTGACAAGAAGTCAACACGGGAAGTCGACGACATTCGATTAGCTGCAGTGAGCGAACTGTTGGGCACTGCTAATGAGGTAGTCAAAGGCGCGGAATTGGAGTCTAAGATACTCGATTCTGGAGTTGAAGACAGTGTACCCAAGTTCAGTGATTACGAGGTTGCAACTGGTGGCATTATTGGGAAAGGTGGTTTCTGCGTTGTTCGAGATATTGATAAAATTCGTATTACATCGAGGAGCGCTTCTACCCATTCCAGCAGATCTGGTAGTGGGAAGGCCGTGAATGGCATGGATGATAGTGAATGCGAATTGAGTAATACTTGTAAGAGTCTGGAAGGACGCCTACAATCAAATTTCAACCTCGATGGGACCAGGGCGTACAAATATACTCGTGAAAATGTGGCTCATCAATCGAGAAAAGATCGACGAAGGGGGGCACGATTTGTTTTGAAGGTTGTTAACAAGGATGTTGACAAGATCACGTATATGAAAGGAAATGTTGATATTGCAATGGAGGCTAAGTTCTTGGCCGTCCTTAACCATCCGAATATCATCGATTTGGTCGGAATGAGCAAGAGCCGACCTTGCACCCCCGGCTTCTTCTTGATTCTAGAAAAGATGACAGAGACACTGAATGATAGAATCAAGAAATGGATGGATAGCGAGCGGATGTGTAAAGGTATAGTTGGCAAATTGTTTGGAGGCAAGAGAAAAGCAGCCGAACTCTATCATGAGAGAATCGCCGCTTCGTATGATATTGCAAATGGCTTGAATTACCTCCACAGGAAGAACATTGTCTACCGAGATCTGAAGCCAGCAAATATTGGCTTTGACTGCCGTGACCAGCTGAAACTCTTTGACTTTGGCCTGGCAAAGGAATTAAAAGACAAGGATGTCTGCCAAGACGGAACATACCGCAACATGACGGCGATGACCGGGGCAGTCCGCTACATGGCTCCAGAGGTGGGTTTGGGGAAAGCGTATAATCTCTCAGCAGATGTGTACAGCTGGGCTATGGTGATGTGGTTCATTCTAGCATTGGAGCCACCATTCGGTTTCTTTTCTGAGAACATGATTATTAGCCGAGTCCACAGAAAGGGTGTCCGGCCTGCCATCTTCAAGCGGTGGAACAGTGTTATTGGTGAAATGCTACAAAATGCTTGGGATCCTGATCTTCGCAAACGACCCAGTCTCTTGGAAATTACCTCGGTTCTAAATCGAGAGTTACTTGATACGGAGCTGGCGGGGTCAGGACGCACCGAGCCGGGAAGCTCGAAGGGAAGTATCATCGATGGCACGGATCAAGGTGCCCTTTCGTGAGGCGAAACAGTCTGGATCAATGCCAACCAGCCAAGAAAGGTCAAGTGTCGTTGCAGCGAAGTCTTAGAGACGGGTCCATGACATCGACCTTTCCGCAACACATAGGAATTCGTTATGGCCACTTCATACAAGTTTCACCATGAAGTGTTTCGATGAGAATCATAGAATGAATAGTGCAGCTTCTTCCGATGGGAGCAATCACATTTGCATCTCTAAATAATATAATGGAGTGTTATGATGATCTAGACTCGAAAGATAGCATCGGCTCTGCCTATAACATTATTTTGTAGTATACTTAGACCATAGTTCTAGCCGAGCTGCAGATGGAAATGGACGAAGTGGCTCCAGGATGGAGGTTACTGAGTGGTACATTTTGCCTTGATTAACGTTGCAGCGATAAAAATTCGAAATCCTGGTCATCCATCCAAAATCAATCTTCAAGGGATGCATCTGCTCCATCATGAAACAATCAAACTTGACGAATGTGCAAGACATTTATAGCATGTGGACCAAGTTTAATGTGTCCCTCCGACATCAATTGTACCCTGGGAACATTGAATTACCACTATTTCAGCAGAATATTCACGGGATCTCGGCAAGCACGAACGATAGAACCAGAAAATCACATCATGTTCATAAAAAGTCGGTCGTCATCAAAGGCAGAGAATATGGTTCTTAATATGGCAAAATAGGCACTCTATTTCATGAATCGTTCTGCAGATGTGGAATTGGCTTCTTGAATACCGGTAGTAACTGATTTAAGTGTATGTAAATCTTCAAACCCCACAGGATGTCCATCCGAGCATTGGTTCTCGTATCGTAATATCTGTTTGATTTTGTATCCACTTACACTGTCGTGGTACGAGTTAGTTTGCTTGTTCCATCCTCACAGGAAAAATGTTTCGTATTTCCCTTCAAGCTTTGTATGTACTTCCTCCGCTATTGACCAGGACGAAGATGAGTTGTCCGAGTTATCCATTTTGGATGTTATACTAGTACCATTGTCAACATGAAGAGGCGTCAACTCTTCCACAACCATATGAACATTCCTTTACCATTGGGTGATGTGTGTAATGTGTAATTCCCTGAACAATTTCCGAAGTAGGTTGAACTACGAATAGATCAAATTTTTGAGCAAAGCAGGAGGTCCACTTGGTCTAGAGGTATGATCCCTGCTTCGGGTGCAGGGGGTCGCGGGTTCGATTCCCGCAGTGGACCTATTTTTTCCAGGGTTTTGCATGTCCGGAATTCCCGTTTTCTTTTTCCTCCATATTCAAACTTTACCAACGACAACAACTGTCAACATCTTGCAGTGAAGTAGTACTATGACTCTCATCTAATTGACATGGTGTATACTGGTAGCTAGCTACACTAGTTGTTGGTTTCACAGCACACGCAGTTGTGCGTGTTTTGCCGTTGGTCTTCAGGGACACAGGCGATTTTTCCTGAAAACGCTGTGTTGTTTTCATGCAAATATTCTATGCGTTCAAAATCTACTACTACCTGTAGTAACTGTACGTTCTACGGTAACATGCAGGGTGAAGACCTTCCAGGTATACCTGCTACCTGGTATGTTGTCAATGTACCAGTTACCAGGTACGTAACTCTTGTACCAGGTACTCTCGTAGTGGCGGTCGGACTGGGGACTCGGTCATCGAGCAAGATCTTGGAATGACCGTTTCGAGTCCTTGTAGTGGGTGGATCTTCCCAAGAAAGACCACAAAAAGTCCCGACGGTTGTTTTTCACATCCACTCTACCCTCTCAGTTGTAATAAATTATACCAGTGTTTATTAAATCGCAACACAATGTCACGAGGTGAATGGCAAGACGTTTTTTCCACGATCGATGAGCAAGGTACCGGATCGATCCCGGCATCCAAGATGGGACTTGCCGTTCGAGCCGCCGGTGGATACCCAACACAAGACCAAGTAAAGACCATGATCTCCAAGGCAGACCCCTCTGGATCTGGAAAGATTGGACTCGACGCCTTTCTCACGCAGATGGAATGGATAAACAAGGTGAATCCCCTTGATATCAATGAGATTGGACAATCGTTCAAGATTTTTGACAAGGATGACAACGGATGCATCTCAAGAGTTGAGCTCGCCCACATTATCACCAGTATGGGCGACAAACTTACAATGGAAGAAGCGGATGAGTTTGTCAAGGAAGCTTACGCGGACAAAGATGGCAGCATCAACTATATGCAATTCTTGAAGCAACTTACTGAAACTTAATAAAATGACAGAAAATGCATGTCGTTTCGTTTTACTAAAGCTTGTAAGCTCGCAACTTTTTACTTACTTTGCCTGCTTTAGTCCTCTACATTTCTTGCATTGAATATATTGCCTCCATAGAGTTTGTTATCCGTTGCCTGGTTCGTCGCTGTACTACGGTCATTGCCATGGTCTGAAACGGCAGTCGGACAAGATCCAGACTTCAATACAGGCAACCTTTTATAACTCTTACCTGTGTTCCATATCCCTAGTTCTCGGAAATGCCATTTTCTTGTAGGCAGTCTCAAAAGTGGGATATTTTGTAATGATGACGACAATAAATCAAACTACTTGTTCCAGTATAGAATTCCACAGTCACGATCAAACGATAGAGTGGTCTTGTGAGTCGCGCAGGGGAAATTCGGTAGTCGCCGCGTCGCCGCGTTGAACAGGCAAGAGTTCGCTTTATAACTGTTACAACGTTTAACTTTTCCGACTTGACCAATCTACTCATCAACTTTCTACATCAGTTGTGGTTAATAAAACCAACTGAACTCTGAGAACACTACCATGACATTTTCCGTTTCCATGGATCCACGATTTTCAAAACGTTGTTGGCAATACGGTGAATGAGTTTCGGCGGGCAGCGGACGACATGGCGGACAGTTTTTCGCCCCCGGGGTACCAGAACCATGGCCACCCGTACCGAATGATCCCCGTCCTCCACCATTTCCATTCTTTTTTCCACAACCAACAGGGCCTCCTCATCCACATCCCTCGGCTGTCCATCCGCAGCGAACACCACCAGCATCGGCCAGAGCCATTCGGCAGTTACCTACCATCCTTGTCACACCTGAAGATTTGGTCGACGAGAACAATCGAGAGTGTTGTATCTGTCTCGAACCGTAAGTCTTGCCCTTTTTGCATTCCTTTTGGCGTCCGTTGATTTGCTCACCCGAGGTCGTCCCTCATACTTGTAATATCTCTTATTACAGGAATCAATTGGGAACGAAAGTTACTCGCCTTCCCTGTGCCCACATTTATCATTCAGAATGTATAGTGGATTGGTTACGAAACCACCATTGTACATGCCCAGTCTGCAGATACGAATTACCAACGGATGATCCAATGTACGAGGCAGGACGATCAACGAGAATGCAGGCACGCAAACCTCGATTTGCAAGATACGAGCTGGAACGCATGTCGGTCAAGGAGTTGATTAATCTCAATCGTGGACGGGCGGTGGGAATAAGAGAGAAAAAAGATCTGATACAATTCCTGATTGAGAATGAACGAATAGATCTAATTCCGGCACCAGAACCGGTGGAATTCAAAATGGATGATCTGCGAGCCATGCGAGTTTCAGAGTTGAAGCGGGCCATGGCCGATGCCGGTGTCTTCTTTCATGCCAAAGACGTCATTGAAAAATCAGACATGATATCTATTTTTGTCAACAGCGGAAGGCTGAATATCATTCCAGTAGAGGAGGAGGAGGCTGATGATGACGAAGGTAACAACGACAACGACTTTATCGCTGACGACAATGGTGGCAAGGGTCACGCTTGCAATGCATCCCTGCCATCCAAACGCCATCTTGTCGAAACGGTAGATGAGCTTTCTGATGACGAAAAAGACAATCAATCGACGAGTCAAGAACGACTGCCCAATCAGGTGGAAATGTTTCCTACCGTGTCGAACTCTCCGGAATCCAGAGCTGATTTGCCAGCAGCAGTTGGAAATGAGGAATCTTTTTATTCAAATCAAACAGTGTCTGTGTCAAAAGTTTCAACTGGACCGATGGTAGGTCGACCTACAAGCATGGAACAAGAATGTATACCCGAAGACTCGGAAAGGAATTCAAACAACGACGAAGTCCCATTTGACAGACAAACTCTCGTGCCACCAACAATCCAACCTCCTGATACAGAGGCACATCCCATCTCTATTACTCAAGATTTTGTCGCAGCTCCTTATGTTGCCGCATCGCGTGAAATGTCGATCGATACTGACAAGCAGTTACCAGAACTTTCACACATTAGTCCCGAGACCAACAGCTTACATGATGTTGAAATGGCTAGCAACACCAGTGACAATCCAACATCACAGGCAACCAGTCATTTGTCAGGTGTCAATGTCGACGATGGTTCTGAAAGCAAAGTCAGGGCCCCTTGTCAAGATGCGACATGTGAAGTTCAATTATCCAACCAATCCGTAAATGCTCCCACTGACGCCGGAAACAATACGTCGGCTGCTAGTGCTTTCGAGGAGTATTCAGTAGCACAGCTCTTGACATTGGGTCGTGAAGCACGCGTGGATCTCTCCTCTTGTTATGAAAGAAGTGAAATGATTAATCTCCTGGTTTCTGCAGGCGTCGCGCCACGGACAGGAATCAACCTAGTTCCCTCCAGTTTTGCTGATTGGAACATTTCCCAACTTTGCTTTCTGGCATCAGAAATGAACATTGATCTTTCCGGGTGCGACCAGGAATCGGACATGATTGAATGCATTCTTCGCGAAGCTAACACTGGTAGGCGTCCTCATCTTCGCCAGTGCCTGGCTATTTTGGCCCCGTTGGCAAACCTAAACTCCTCACAGCTTTGTGATGTCGCTAGAAAGTGGGAATTAGATCTTCCGAGCCACCTTGACGAGGAAGAGACCTTTCAATGTATTATCACACAGGCCAATCAATTTGGCATTTGCTAACTAAAAACTAAGGTATCGTTGGATACTAGAACGTTTACTACTTTATTCTCTTGCGAAGATTCCACAAATGGCTCTTGCGAAGGGAGATTTCTTTATATTGACCCAAGCAGAGGATTCCAAAACTTCTAGAATAATATTTCAAGTTTGTGCAGGTTTCTAGTCTTTTTCGGAAAGTAGTAGAGACGTCACGAGCATCAAAATGTGACGCTTCGATTCACTGCTGCAGCCAGATTTTTGAACGATTCGTGGTTTCGCTGGGATTACCCGAGTCACGAGAACAGTTTGAACGATTCGTTCGTGGATTCCCTGGGAATACCCGATTCACTGACGGATGTATATATGGCACACCAAGATTGACATGTTGCTTATTTAGTTGCGTGAAAACTGCCGTGAAATAGACAAGTTTCACCCGGGTTCGCCATGTTTGGAACTCCACTTTCCATTTTTGCATTTTTGGCACGGTCGTCTTTCTACTGTGTCAAGCAGCCACACGCGTTGGCGGTTTTCCCTTCGCGCGGGCTTTGCCCGCGTTTCATTTTCTTCCTGATAAAACCTGCCAAGTGCAGTTTGTACACTCTCTCTTCTTTTGTTTCATTCTTCATCTGTTACCCACCCCCACCATTTATATCACAGCAAACAGTTCTCGACGTGGCTTCTCGAATCAACTGTGGCACTCTATTCTTGTTCTCATAGTTTGTCATTGCAGCCTTACTCATTATTCAAAACCATATACACCACCCAGGGGTGTCATCGCGTTGTGTGTCGGCTTCCATTGACCTGGTGTCAGTGAGACGATTTATCCATGATGTGCAAAGCACAGGAACGTCCGCAACGGCGGCATCGTCCAGTCTATTTAGCCCCTTCAGTGAGCCAGTGGCATCGGCAACAACGTGCCGAACCGGAACTTTCGAACTCACCGGATGGCGGCCTGGGTGATTTGGGCATTCCACTCTTGTTGGAAGTTCCCTATTCATCGCAGCTGGTTGTCTCACCACCCTCCAGTGCGGAATGTTCGACGCATGAATTTCAACAACAATTGCAGCAACACTTGCATCCACGGACGTTTCGACAGCAAGTGATGGATGTATTTTTGGGAATGTACAATGGGTTTGTCGATTTTTTCTTGTTAGTGATTGTTTGTTTCATGGGGCTATTCTTTTATGATGTGGAAGTAAAAGTGGTGAATCGACAGAGGGCACGAACACGGGGACGCAGTGGACGAGTAGTGATACAAACGGAAAGGCCTCCAGCGACAAGTTTGCTACGGACTCCGCCACGTTCTGGCAATTTTTCAAGATCCAGTCGGTCTTCAAGAGAACATATCATGTGGGAGCATGTTGTGTGAAACCAACAATGGTTCTCATGAGGCTTTGGGAAGGCTGCATAGAAGTCTTCTATCGTACCAGTCTTCATTTTTCTTACTCAGCAGTGATGGGACCTACATCGCTGGGACGTGTCCCCAATTAAGGCTTCCGGCCGCTTGAGTGATCTCAGCTATTTGTGTGTTTTCACAAGCTGAGTCGTCACACGCTCATGCCATTTTCATAACAAAGCCTCCGAATTGCCAGGTTGGGCTGAACTCTTGTTGTTCCGAAATGAACGAATGATGGATTTTTTCGCGAATCCAAACACGAATCAACCGCCAACTAAAGCAGCTACAGTAGAATAACTTTTTCATATAAGGAGAAAGCATTATGATAGCTGGTATAGGAATGAAATCATTGTAGTCCGGGGATATCTGCATCTAAAATGAATCGAGAAGGAGGCTCTTTAAGTGTCTGAATCCAGAACTGGGGAAGACCCCAAATTCGCAGAGGCTGTCGGTGTCGAGTTCGCGCTGGGATTGCCTGGTCCGTGCTCTGTTCGTTGCTTCTTGTGCAACGGGCCTTCTGGAATCAAGTCTGCTGCAGCCTTCAAAACTGGAATACAGAGATGAGGATAGTTCTTCATTTCCTCCTCAAATGATGGATTTCCTGCGACCAATCGTAGGTTTGCCATTATGAATTCAATACAGGCCCTCGATAGGCGTTGGGCGTTAAAGTCTTCCGTGGCTCCATACATGCGAGCTACTGTGTGAACCGACATGTGATGTCTGATTAGCTCGTGTTCGACGAGGCGTTTCAGGTCCCGAAGAAGCCATTTGTCAGATAAATGAAGTATACTTAGAAGATCATCAGTAGAAATGCTTCGAATACCAGCAACTCGGTTAGTGTAAATGAATTCCAACATGCATCGAATGTGCATTGGAGTGAAATTTGGCTCTACGTGGATAGTGCATTCTTCAGACTCTCGAAACGCGACCTTGGAGGTCTTTCCACCCGCCGCTTTGCGAAAGAGTGCTTTGAAGTACTCAGTTCGGGCTGTTAGAATACATTTGTGAGCTCGAATTTCTACCGTTCCAGGGCTACCCTCCATGTCGACCTTGTCTGAAGTATCCATGCCGGCTGCACTGTCATCTGGGTGAACAAGAAAGATGCAGTCCATGTGTTCTTCATCGTCTAGTAGATCACGCATATCCTTGAAGAATTCGTCGTCGTCGGCCGCTGCTTCTGGAGGTTCAGGCTTTCGTTTCTTCCGAACCATAATCGTGTCCCCTCGTTGCAGTTGCACAGACTCCGGAGTGTCCTCATTCTCCAGAGGGTTGACGAAGTAATACTCCAAATCATCTTTCCTTAATCCATGATATTTTGCATAATGACGAAAGAGTGAAGAAAAACGTTGTGTCTTGAGCATCAAGCAAGAATAGTTCGTGTCCGCGGTTACACGTTGAATCGTATTTTCCGAACCCGACAAGTACAAGTCTTCCTCAGCCTAATAAACCAACGGAATAAAAATAGCAAAGCGTGCATGTGAGCATCTTATGAAGTTGTCATTAGTTACAGTGCGTCTCCGATGCACCCCAGGTCATGGAAGCAAAACCCTACCCCAATCGAACACGATGTGACACCCATCGGTAACGGTACTGACCTTTACTGTAAATTCGACGTGCTCGTTCATCTGACCATTACCACCTCCCTGTCGTCCACCATTGTTCGCCATTGTCAAGAAGTCTTGGTTATTTCAGTCCTTTGTAAACACGATGCGTAAAGCGTAAAAAAACAAGCCAAAGTGACAGTCGACACTAGAAGTACTTCGCAACAGAATTTTCACCGCCTTTTCGAAAGTCGTTTGGTCGGGGGGAAAAGTCCTTTTCGCCGCAACGGGAGTTCAAACTTTGGTACAACTAGCGCGCATGGAATGCACGGCGTGGTCTGTCGTTGTACAGCAACAACTCGAGATAAATAATCATCTTCAGTACTGAATGAAGAACAATTCAGGTATGTACGTTGCAAGGTAGATATACCTGATATCCATATACTTGGCAGATTTCACACTGTGCGAGTCGCCATAATTATCTACCTAGTTTTTTCGCTTGCTTGACTCAATAGTAATTCGAGTCTTATCTGGGGTTTCATCGTAGACATCAATCCTTCCAACACTTTGAGAGTCTTTGATGTTTCATAGCCAATCCATGTGATGGGCAGGAGATACAGGAAAGTCCTACCTCACCAATGATTCATCTCAACGCCTACCAGTCTTCGACTGCCGCTACACAATCCGCCACCGTTGCTGCACCTCCAGTCAATCGTTGGGCAATTTCCGTGACTGCGTCCTGGTTGCGGCGGATCAACAGATCAGCCTCGGTGTAGGCCCATTTTAACATGTCCTGTCGCTCTTGGTCATCTCCTAGCCACCACAGGGCCTCGCGATTGATAAGGTTCGAATTTTCTAGACGAGAGAGGAAACCAGATGCCTCGCGGGGGTCTGATTGGATCAATTCGGGATATTTCACCCGTTCCATTGCAACTGGGGCCATTAGCCAAATAAGCACTTTCATAATCCCATTGTTCGAAAGCAGGGGGTCCACTTGGTTATCACTTTGCATTGATTCTGCCACCAGGACAGCGGCCTCCAAGGCATTGGGTCGGAAGGAGAACACTGGAAGTCCAAGTGTGTAGGCAGCGTAGAAAGCAGCTGCTTCACATTCACATTCTCGTTCGGTATCCACCTTGAGAAGGCGATTGAATCCCTTGACAACCGTGCCGGAAATTGCTCCCGATCCAATTCCCAGCGGTAATTCCTCTGGCAACTCGCCCACCTTATCTTTGGCAAAAGTCTTGACACCAAATTTTGCCAGATCATAGAAATTGTCAGTCAATCCGACCGTCAAAATCAGGAACCATACTGCCGTTGTAAATGGAGAGATTGCATCAATGCCCAAGACATTGATAGTTCCACAGAAACCTACAACACCAGCAACCGCCAGAGCACTAGTTATTTCGACTTCTCGATCATCAGAAGGAACTTCTGTCACAGCAGCTAATCTCTCATATCGTGTCTTGGTGGATCCATCGGGGCATCGAACTTTGGCAACAGGTGATGGTGGCATGGGTGTTATTTCTCCTTGTAAATTTCCAAATTGGAGAATTCCACGATTCTTTTTCCCTAGAGACATGACTCGTGCCATGGTTTTGGCATCCTGCGTCGTAACTGCAGCCTGTATGTCCAGCAACAATATGATTAGACATTACCTTGCCAAACGACAATCAACAAAATCATTGCAACGATAGGAACCTACATCAATCAGCGCCATTAGTGATCTAGGACTTGCTCTTATCCGTCTTGTGTTCATCTCTTCCATAAGTTGAATTGGGTCGTCCAGCGTTTTGGAGGCGGAACCGCCGTCTGGCGCTCCTGGCTGATCGAGGATCTTGGCACAAAGTCCAGTTAGGACTGCGTCGTATTGGTCACTCTCGTCAAGAGCAGTGAATGCAGATGCTAGCTGTGATTGAAGCGATTTTCTCGAGAGCAAACCACCCGATGCTGATGTGGGGTCGTCTTCTGTAGCCTCGGCAAAGAGTGGGGCGGCATCCCTCCCTGTCATTCTACCATTTCCAAAAAGTCGATGGCTGGGTTGCAATGACGAGACCAAAGCCAAATTGCACGAAAATGCCAACAAAGCGATCGACCCACGCAAGCATGATTGTCCTGACATCATTTGATCGGATCAATGTCGTCTTGTCATACAGAAAGATGTCCTTGTAGTAACCCACGGGATAACAATCCGCTTTTTTAAACCTTCATTGTTCGACACCGATGCCACAAAAGCGCAACGTATCTTTCATGATTTGCAACCGCAAGAAATTTGACTTGTCCCAACTGTTTGTTTCCACGTGGATCCTGTCTTCGACCCATTCGACCCAGTTCATCTAGCACTACCGGTAGTACTTACAACCTCGTAACATATTCCTACCAGCTACAGATGTGTATAATAAGTGTGAAGAGTCAAACAATAGGACAGACAGGCCAATGTTTGTTTAGTGTTTATCACATTTGAACTAACACAAGGAAGATTCGGATTCTCAGTTGAGGAAATAGGTTGAAGATAAAAGAATACTGTGGCATGGTCTCTGATTTCTGGCAATTTGTAAACTAGGTCCCTGCAAGTCAACTATTTTCACTTGTATCGCACGCCACAACCAAGTTACAATTCTTATCGTTCATCTTCTTTCCTATTGTTGGTCTGTACCTGTTTCCATGTTTGCGGATCATACAGGTCTAGACCTTGTTCCCATGCTTTAACACGAAGCGGTCCAATTTTTCCCAGGGCTTTTTGAAAGAGACCTGGAAATAGTTGATTGACATATAAACCAAAAAGTACTGGATGCTCGGCAATCCAATACTCTTCCCCTTGCTTGCTACGCATTGTCATGCCACTGATGAGCAATGAACAACATCGACTCGTTGACATTTTGAGAGATTTTGGGGTTTTGGCTGCGACATTGTCCTTGTCGTTGTTGTTGATGACTTTTCTTCCGGATCCCCCACGTGACTTTGATGAAAGTCGGTATCGGTAGATCCAGGACAAATCAGATCGATACGAAGCCATGGTAGTTCTGCTTTTAGGGAATTGTAATATCCATGCAGAGCATGTTTGCTGGCCGCATATGAAGCGGAGAGAGGTACTCCCATCTTGGCAGCAACGGATGATGTGATGACGAGGTGTCTACCTCGATCTTCTCGTAATGCTCCTCGTTCGAGTAAAATTTGTGTCAGAGCAATGGGGGCCAATGTGTTGAGTTGAAAAATTTGGTGGGTGATTTCATGCTTAGTAAGACTTGATGGTTGTAGTTGACCAACCCCAGCATTCAAGACAACATAGTCCAAGCAGCCGTCTCCGTCTCCTCCTGCTCCAACCACTTGACTCGCTGCTGTTGCCAATACTTTGTCAATAATTCCTTCCAACTCGTGTATGGGTGCCGATAAATCTGCAGGAATAATGGAAACAGTGCCACCACACCCCCTCACCTGGGCCCGTCGTTGACATTCGTCCGCCACCACTTGTAGTTTGTCGGACGATCGTGCGGAAAGAATAAGATTCACCCCATGTCGTGATAATTGGAGTGCCAATTCGGCACCAATTCCACTCGATGCTCCCGTAATCCACATTGTTTTCCCCCGAAAACACTCGTCGCGACGATGATCATTCACCCACAGTGCATCCTGCACAAACAACGATGGATTGGCATCCATTTGTGAGAATGCCAGCACAAATGCAGTCACTCCCGCTGTAATAACATTTCGCATCATGGCCATGGTTGTAATCATGATTGGATTCTCTTGTATTCATAATGATGGGATAGCCCATTTGCAAGGACAAAGGATTTTGGATTTTGGATACCCATTGAGTCCAATGAATCATTGAAAATTTGTTTCGTAGAAAGATCTACCCTGTAGTAATAGGTTCATGGACTTTTTGTCAGGAGAAGATGTAAATAACCTGATGAGATGCCAGATTGCATGATTTGAATTTTGGCTTCAATAACCGCCTAAACTTTCCCAGGTACGAATAAGCATTGCGAGAGACTGAGACTATTCTCGTCGTATCAAAGCTCGACTCAACGATTCTATTTCAAGGTGAGTGAGTCGAAAGATTCCTACCATTGCATGGATCTACCACCGGTAGTAGTCTTTATTGACGTGCTTGTTGTTGTTTTCGTTCCAACAGAACAACCCAACAAGCACACCGGTGGATTGTTCTAGTTGTATTGGTGTCTACTTTACTCGTACAACCAAACTTGCCACCAGATAGACACACAAGATATGGACACTGATACTGGCATCCATCCATTGAATAAATGCATCAATAGCATAAAATACGGCAAAGGAAAGGACTAATGTGAGCAAAAGTGCCAGCAAGGCGACTGTTGTCGTCTTGCCGAGTGTAGGGTCCATGAACCAGTAAAGATACTGTGGTCCATACTCTGGTTCAGCATAAAAGTAGCAACTGAACCACGAAAACAAAATGTAGATTGAACCCAAGAGACAGGGCAACGATATATGAGAAAAGTTGACGGGAAGTCCTCCCAACAGGGCCATTTCTGACAATGCATACACCGAATTAATGTTGTGTTGCATCTGATTTCGAAAACTTGCTAGACCATGTTTTTTCCCAGCGGCGAGAACAACCGGCCAGATGGCATAACGGACAACCGCCGAAACCAAAAGAGCAAAGGGGGCCGACAATTCCCAAAGAACTAGTGCACCACGGAGAACCCATTGGCTAACTTCGTGCCCCAGTCCCAAATGAGCCATAAGTCCGATGTAACCAGTCAGAGTAAAAGTTGAAGCGAGCATAATCCATGCCCACGATGTGAATGGACAGAGTGTCCTCGTGCCAAACATGTGTATCGTTGTGTTTTGCAGCCGTGATTCTGGACGGTAGGTGGTGTCGATGGGCCAGTTGCAAGCAGTCACCATGTTTATCGTGACACCCCAGCAACAGATGGCGATCCCCAGTCTTACAATCACCAGAGCGGGGAGTGACACCAATTCGGGAAAGATCCTTCGTGTGAACGTTTCCACGGTCGCCAATTCATCCAGGTCTTGGGGTAACGTCACTAATGAAACACCAAGAAGTATACCAACAAACATGCTGGCATGCCATGGAGGAAACATTGGATTCGTTAGCCTGACATGGTCCGTGGATGAGGCCTCTGGCATCGTTTGCTGCTGACTCGAAGTGCGAAATGCCTTGGTGCCCACTATTAAAGTATTGGCTTACACTACCGGTAGGTAGTTTTGTCCAAATTTACACCGAAAGGTTCGGAACTCCACTTTTCTTTTCAGGTCGAGCAATGCGCAACAACCAACCACTGATGATCCAACGGATCCGAATGGATCACAGGTCATGTACCTACCAGAACATGCTACCGTAGTACTAAGTATCTCGCAACCTTATAGTGTCCTGGGTGCCCGGTGTATTTACGGTTACCAGTAAATAAGGTCTCTCCTTGGACGCGCAACTTCGGATCAATTATTGGAAAGTGTACCAGGAACTCTTATATATTTTAGGGATATTTACTTAGAGATTGTTGATATCCATTTTTCTCCCTTCACTACATCCTACATCTACACTCTCAAGGATTCAGAACTCCGTCACTTGGCAGAGGACGAGCCAACCCATCCAGGATTCAGTGACATTCAACAGTTATTACAGGTTGTACCGTTTGCCCTTTCTTTTCTTCTGCAAGTGATCATGGTAAACGTTGTCATCATCGGAGCCGGTGCTGCTGGACTCACTGCTGCCCACGATCTGATCAGAACGGGTAACTTTAATGTAACCGTCTTGGAAGCCAACTCGTTCATCGGCGGTCGAGTGCGAAAGTTGGAAGGATTTGCCGACTTTCCCATTGATGCCGGCGGGGAGTGGATTCAACACAAAGATGGTCACGGTATGTTGGAGCGTATTCTGGACGAAGACAGTTCACTCCTTGATCAAATTGAAGTAATACCCTATCAACCTGTATTCAAGTACTCGGAAGACAATGGCGCGACCTTTGCAAACGATAATTTCTTTACAGCCGAGGAAACCGATTTCCACTTTGTCAATTACACCTGGTTCGATTTTTTCAATAATTTTATTGCACCTACCAGCCAAAATGTTACCAACTTTGGCTGTGTCGTCAATGCAATCGATTATTCAGTTTCCGACAAGCCCGTTTCTGTCAATTGCAGTGACGGTCGCACCTTCCAGGGAGATTATGTCATTGTGGCACTACCACTTACCGTATTGAAAAATTCGTCGAATCTCACCTTTGTCCCAACGCTCCCTGCGAACAAGTTGAACGCCATGGGACAAGTTGAAATGCCACCGGGTGGCAAGCTCTTTCTCAAGTTCAAGGAGAAATTTTACTATGACGCCTTCCAGTTGGGAGATCAAGATACTTCATCCAACGAACGGTTTTACTATGATGCAGCATACGGACAAGATTCAAACGATAATGTACTGGGTGTGTTTATCCTTGGGGAGCAAGCCTCCGAATCTTTTGCAGGTCAATCCAAAGATGATGTGACTACTTTGATTTTGCAAGACCTAGATCTTCTCTTTGATGGACAGGCATCACAACTTCTTATTGACTCTTACTTTCAAGATTGGTCTGCCGAACGTTTCGTTCGAGGAGCGTATTCCATTTATGACGAGTCCAAAAATTATGAAGGAACCATTGAGGTCCTTCGCCAACCAGTGGACCGCCTTTACTTTGCGGGAGAATATGTGCCAATCGATGATTGGTATGGCTACGTTCACGGTGCCGCCCTTTCAGGACGTTCGGCTGCCTCCAACATTCCATCACCCGTCTCGGCTGCTGTCACACGAATCCGTCCTTCATTCATGGTCGTCATGCTCTTGGGAAGTGTTGCCAGTACTCTTCAACTGCTGATCTAACTGTCATAAAATAATTCTGAGATGAAGCAGGAAATCAAACGAGAGCTGACAGTAGAAAAATTCATTGATATTTTCTTTCCAGCGATTTGAGGTGGTCTCGCACAATGTCGTGGGTTTTACGAGAATGGTTCTTTCCCGCTCAAGATGTAAGCTACCGTAGTTGGCGTGACCAAAGTTTCGACGTGATACCATACTTCTAGTGTAGATACATGGCATGATGTTGCTGCATCAACGGCAATGTTATTGTGTACGACGGCACAACCACACGATCTACCAATCCCGATTCGTTACGGCCTTGGGACTCCTAGAAGGCATACCAGATCACTTTTCCAAGGCCTTCGCTACACCAACCATACCTTGGAAAGGCGCCGTGTTTCTCCCGATCCTGGTATGACACGCATGTGAACTTCGTCTGCCTGTAACCTTGGTGGTAACCTTTTCCGTCATGACAGCTCAAAGCGACTCCAGTCCACTGCCAAGAGCGGCAGCGCGGGTAGGTGGTTGGAGACATTCCATTTTCCTTCCCATGCGAGCGCATGATTTGAATTTACGCCTTTGAAAAATCCGTTTACTGTTAGATCCTGTGAAAGCGAACTGTGAGGTGACAAATGTGTACCAGGTACCAGGTAAGAGGGCTTGTACGTTTCCAGTCCATTCTATTATTTTAGCTCTAACTGGCATAATTGTAGCAAACGCCAAGTCAGCAAGTGCGGGCTTTCGACGTGCAACTGTTTCATATTTCAGTACCTATAACAAGGATATAATACAAAGTACCAGGTACAGTAAGAAACGCACCGTGTACGAGGTACTTGGACCCCTTGGCCTATCTAAATAACTGTCGCGGTGAACTTGATTCGTCCTTCCGGATTGTCTGGCAAGGCCGAGCCATCCAGAAGTCATTTTATCATTTTTCAACTGATTTCATTTTCATTCATCTGTTTTACAGCTTTATATTAGGACGTGTGCTTTCTCTTGTTCACTGCCCAATTATGGTAAGCGTTATCGTCGTCGGAGCCGGTGCTGCCGGACTAACTGCCGCCTACGATCTGATCCGAAGTGGTGACTTTAATGTAACCGTTTTGGAAGCCAACTCGTACATCGGCGGTCGCGTGAAAAAGGTCCCAGAAGGATTTGCCGACTTTCCCATTGATGCCGGTGGCGAGTGGGTTCAGCACAAAGATGGCCACGGGATCATTGAGCATATTCTGGATGACGACAGTTCACGCCTTGATCAAATTGAGGTGATACCCTATCGTCCTGTATTCAAGTACTCGGAAGACAAAGGCTCGACCTTCGAAAATGATAATTACTTTGCTACGGATGAACCCTATTTCCACTTTGTGAATTACACATGGTTTGATTTTTTCAATAATTTCATTGCACCTACCAGCAAAGATTACACCAACTTTGACTGTGTCGTTAATGCGATTGATTATTCAATCCTAGACAAACCTGTAACAGTAAATTGCAGTGACGGTCGCACCTTCCAAGGAGATTATGTTATTGTGGCCGTACCGCTTTCCGTATTGCAACATCCTTCGAATCTTACCTTTGTCCCATCACTCCCAGAGGACAAGAAGGGTGCCTTGGGAAAAGTTCTAATGGCACCGGGAGCCAAGCTCTTTCTCAAGTTCAAGGAGAAATTTTACTATGACGCCTTCCAGTTGGACTACCAAGATAGTTTTTACAATGAACGCTTTTACTACGACGCTACATGGGGTCAAGATTCCGACGACAATGTATTGGGCGTGTTTATCCTTGGCGAGAATGCAAACAAACCTTTTACAGGTCAATCCAAAGATGATGTGACTACAATTATTTTGCACGACCTGGACCTTCTCTTTGATGGAAAGGCGTCATCACTGTTTATTGACTCGCACTTTCAGGATTGGACTTCAGAACGCTTCATTCGAGGGGCCTATTCCCTTTATGATGAGTCCACTCGTTATGAAAGAGTCATTGAGGTCTTTCGCAAACCAGTAAATCGCCTTTACTTCGCGGGAGAATATGTGCCAATCGATGATTGGGAAGGCTATGTTCACGGTGCTGCCCTCTCTGGACGTTCGGCTGCTTCCAAAGTTCAATCAGCCGTTTCGGCTGCTGTCGCACGAATGAGTCCTTCATTCGTGGTCATCATGCTGCTCGGAGGCGTTATCCGTACTTTTCAAATACTAATCTAACTGTAGAAAGGACTTGGGAGACGAAAGCAAGAATCAGACGAGTATCTTTTTCTCGACGAACAGTGAACACGGCTAATTTAATCTTTTAGCTTTGTTTGAGATCGTCTCGCACATGTGCTTTCGTGGCCCTTTAACGAGAATGACTCTCCACCGCACAAGATTATACTTTAGAATGAAATTTACAGTTGGCTACTTGGCAAGAGCCTAGTTCCACTAGACGTGCCCTGAGCCGACTAAAGTTTGGACGTGGGTCCATTCTTCTTGTGTAGATTCATAGCGTAATATTGTTCAACGGTAATGTTCCTTTGCACGCATGTCTCCAACAAGGAGCTCGGCTTGTAATAATCTGTTGCTGGAAACTGGCTCGAGAATTCTTGTAGTCGCGACAACAAGCGAGGTAGTCCAATTTCGTGGTCGGCCCAATACATGGGACCACCCCGATAGATAGGCCATCCATAACCATAGAGATAAATAATGTCAATGTCTGATGGCTGTCTGGCTATACCCTCTTCCAAAACTTTGAAACCCTCATTCACAAGTGGGAAGAGAATTCGTTCCACGATTTCTTCATTAGAAAATTGACGACTTGGCACTCCTTGTACATAACGTAGAATCAGCTCATCAACTTCTTTGCTGTGAATGGGTTTGCGCCCACCTCCCAGATTCTTGTCGTAATCGTACCAGCCCTTGGAGGCAGCAACGAGGTTTGATCGTGTCAGAGAAGAATATCTGTGTAGTTCAATGACAACCATACATGTACGACAATGCTCACCTTTCCTGCTTTTGTCCAAGACGCTTGAATTCCGACACAATGACATCCGCAACTTCCGGGTAGCGAACAGGACGCTTTGACGAAGGCGTCCCATCTTCATTGATCCAGCCTCGCTGCTTTCGAATATTATAACCAATGTCCAATCCAGCCAAATCACCCATCTGTAAAGGCCCCATCGGCATACCAAACTTGACAAGAGCTTGGTCAACCGATGCTACAGTTGCAACTCCTTCCTCCAACAAGAGTGTCGACTCTGCTCCATACGAAATCAATAAACGGTTTCCCACAAAACCATCGCAGTTGCCAACGACGACTCCAATTTTCCCAATCCTCTTGGTCAAATATTGTAACAAACAAGTCGTGTCCAATGACGTTGCCTTGCCTTGGACAATCTCTACTAGTTTCATAATGTGAGCTGGAGAAAAGAAATGCCATCCAGCAAAACGTGAACGACGAGAGGATGAAACAGCCGATGCCATTTCATCAATATCCAAGGTCGATGTGTTGCTGAGTAGAATGCATTCTGGGGAGGTGATTTGGTCCAGCTTACTGAAAATATCCTTCTTGATTTTTATATTTTCAATGACAGCCTCGACGACCAAGATGCAACTTGACAAATCTTCCATACGTTGGGTAGTCTTGAGTGAATGGACAAGTTGCGTGGCCTTGTCTTGAGACATGCGTCCTTTCTTGACATAGGACTGAATGGTGGCTTGAAGGAACGCAGCACCTTTTTTCAACGATTCTTCATAAACATCGACCAAGTATACCGTGAATCCAGCCTGCAGTAGCACCATGGCGATACCACTTCCCATTAGCCCTGCTCCAATAACTGCCACGTTGAGACCCTTGTAGGACTTTTGTAGCAAGGCACTTTCGGCAGGCGGAATTCCAAGTGGCTTTTGAGCCTTGCGCACAGCAAAAAATGCATGACGTCTAGCCCGACCTTGCATACCAGTCAACGTTGTAAAGAATTGCTGTAATTCGACTTGTGATCCCTCTCGAATAGGCATCTGGCAGGCTTTGACCGCTTCCATGGCTGCATGAACCCCTTCTCCGCCCATGGCAGGTGGCGGTAATTTCTTGGCCGTTACAGCAAAGATTTGTTCCAATTGTTGCGTACTCTCTTTGATGGGAAGGCGACCAACACGCCGTCCTGCTAGAGGCATGAGCGCTGCCCACTCTGCCCATTTTGTCGCTGTATCCAACAATGTGTCTTTATCACCCGGCGCAACCACATGATCCACCAAGCCCAATTCGCTAGCAGTTTGGGACCCAATAGGCGTACCAGTTAGAATCATTTCCAAGGCCTTGGCTACACCAACTATCCTTGGAAGACGTTGGGTTCCTCCCGCTCCTGGAATGACACCCACGTGAACTTCGGGTAAACCAAATTTCGCCTTGGCATCACTGATGCGATAGTGACAACTCAAGGCAACTTCTAGTCCACCACCAAGTGCATTACCAGAAATGGCTGCCACGACGGGTTTGGAAAAAGTTTCAATTTTTTGAACCAGTTCGACTAGAGGAAAATGACCGTCGCCACCATTCTTGTCTTCAGACGACGCCAGGAACCCTTCAAATTCCGTCAGATCCGCGCCAGCGGAAAAATTCGATCCACCTCCCGTCAAGATGACACTTGGAATTTCAGGATCGGATTCGGCCGTGTCGAGAGATTGCCAAATATATTTGCGCAACTCCAAACCCAGTGGATTGAGAGGATTTTGGCTCACTGTGGAAAAGTTCACTACTAGCACCGTCATGGTGTATTCAACTGCTTCCAACTTGACTATGACATGAGATGACGAAGAAGAGGCAGAAAAAGGGCCTGCCACTTGTGTTGGTTACTCGTGACGTATTCAGTCGCGGGTTGCAGATCCATGACCTGTGAAGTCGAATCTACTAGTCGAGGATAAAAATGCCAAAAAAAGCTATGTTACCGGTAGTTGAGAATCATTTTCACGATAGGGAAACAATCTATCACATCAATGATACCCTCATTGGTCAACTGTGCATTACTGTAGAAGATTTGATCCATTATCACAGTACTTACAGTTAACGTTCCACGTAGTAGCTACCGAAGTAAAACTGTGACTATGTCGACTAACCACTTGTGACTAGGTCGACCCGAAGCGCACCTAACCAAAGCGGTTGATCATCTCAATCACAAGATCAATTCTGCCAAAGTTGGGTGCGATACATTTTGGATGCCGGTACAGGTACTATCCGGTTTCATGCTACCTGCTACGATCCGGATTACATTTTCTCTAGTAGTTTTGTCTCTACTACTACATCCTAGAGTTTGGACTGCATCAACCTTTGCAATCCCAGATCCCAGAGCAGTCTTTTTTCATTCGACCGGTGGATACAAGTCCTCGATACTTGCCATGGCACAGTCGGGCGAGGATCGATGTTTGGGAGATCCTCATGTCGAAAATGTTCTATTTATCGAATGTGGTAAGTTCTCGAATCAATTTCACTTTTGATTTTTTGAAAATGGAGCCAATGTGTGCAATATCTCACCCATGCATATGCGTCATGATGGCACAGGTTTTGGCAATGATTCTCATGGACAAAACGCCACCAAAGCTGCCGGTACGTAGACGATGTATGGCGTGGGATGATGCCACACAATATACTGATGAACCCCTATATCCTTTGCCAAACTGTAAACGTGTATCCATGTGGAACAGTGAGAGCCTGTCGCAATGCTATCGAGTTCAACTCGATACCCTCCATCAATCGATTGGTTCCCGAAGGATATGATGGCTTAAAGTTGGATGTGTTGTTGGCAGTTCCTCCGAAATATCGCGATACGTTGGACCTTGCTCAAGTCCAACAAGTTTTCCCATATGGTTCTATTCGATTCCAGCTTCAGGACGGTGGAATGATTGCTGCCAGTGGTATTGCTATCGACCGATTAGGGGACAAAAATGATGACATGGTCGTTGTTTGTTGCTGCGTGACTGTTGGCTATTAGCACGGTGAATACTAGAGAAACTAAATGACCCTTATTTTAATCCCTTTGTACTTTTCCCCCATAACATTGGAACTATGCCAGTTGATCTCTGCTCGACGGCAGTAGGCTAAGCTGTCGTGTCAGGAACGACCTCAGCTTGTCTGATTCCTTTTCCGTATAGTCAGTTATCTCCTCTCGTAACGAGCGTAAACTTCGAGCACGAGAACCGATGGCGGCTCCAGATTCTTCGTCCAAATTTAGTAGGGTCTCAAAGACTTTTGTCCACAAATTACGCTGCCAGTACCTCTTGAAAGGATTCGCTAGGGACCACCGGCCATTCCTTTCTTTCTTTAGTTTGAGATGTGATCCATAGAGCATGACATGGGCACACGCGAGGACACCAAAGGTGTCAATATCATATGACCATGGGTTCCCTGATCTCATTGCAACGCATTTCATCTCTTCAAGACAGGCGTCACCACGGAGCATGACGCTCCGAGGATCTTGACCTTGTGCGCAATGGTCTTCCAAGTCAACAGCACGTCCAAAATCCACAAGCATGATGTCAGAAAATTCAATATCCCTGAAGCTGTTATCCTCGCAATCGAGAGTGCACATGACAACGTTGTCGGGTTTGACATCACAGTGCTGAAAAATATGCCAAAGGACACAGTGAGATATTTTCCCTTCAGATGAAACTTCATGTTGGTTGGAGTACTTACAAGCATTTTTCCGTGCCAATGAAGCTGTTCCAAGTGTCTGAGCATACGAGCAACGTAATGAAGGGTGATTATTTCTGGAACATGTTCACCCAATTTCAGTTTGTAGACATTTGCGAGATCGACAAGGTTCAGTCCAGTATTCGATCCCGATGTCATGCTCAAAATTGCACCATCGGCCAAGGATAGAAAGCTCAAGGCGCAGGGGAATCCATAGGTCGCGTCACTTGCTTTTGCCCGACTCTCCAATTTGCGGAGAATCTCGCATTCCCATGCCAAGCAGTCTGTCGGACTTTGTGCTTTAACAGCGATTGTCCCTTTGTTTTTACTTCCTTCTTCGCCCAAATCCATCAAGGCAACCACACCATAAGCACCTCTACCGAGCTCCTTTCTCATTGTTCCAGAATGTTTCCCGATCTGCACTTTCGTGTTTCCCGATAGATGTTTCGATCGAAGTTCTCGTGGTAAGGAAATATGAGGAAGGTGAAAACTCTTTCCTTTGACAGATAAGAGGGCAAGCAATGGTAATCGAGAGTTTGACGCCACCGAGGAGGACGATTGAAGTCTGCGTAGTGCCATTTTGGTATTGTGCATATGTGTCGAGTTGTAATCGACTGCGATTTCAGCATTACTTCCTGTGGAGTCGCGAACACAATTTTTATTGGGCGGGGATAAATCGTTCCCATTCTGTAGGCCAATACAATTCGAAAGTGAGGACATATGACCTATGGGCTTGCAATTCATCAATCTTTAGCTTACATTGACGCTTTCAACATCATCATCGACAAAAATAGAAAATCTACCACCCGCGCTAGTCTCGTGCAACATCCTAGCATCTTTCTTGACTGGACTGATGTCGCTGAAAACTTCGTTGAAGACAGAAAGGGTCGCTGTATCACCCTCTTCGCAAAAGACTCCTGGGGATGATTCACCACGTGATGACGAAACTCCTTCAAAGTCTCCGTTCCCCATCGTATCGCCAAGTAAAGAAAAAGTGGCGGTATCTCCTTGTGCGTAAGTGTCCGACAACGTGCTCTCGCGTCTGCTTGTAAGATCCTCGTCTTCCTCTTCGTAAACTGTCAACATTGCCGGTGTCGTTTTATCCTCGAGTTCTTCATCAAAATCTTCATAGATTTGGAATCCCCGTCCATCTCTCGGGGGTTGGTTTAAATGATTTGATTTCGCCGGCTCATCGTCGCAATTCTCGTCGAAAATCTCAAACTTTTCTGCAATCTTGGTCGGCACATGGTCTCCATCCTCGTCTTCATAAACTTGGAATCCCCCATCATCAGGCACGCCTCCCAGTGAAAATGGAGCAGAATTCATTTGCTCTTGCTGGTATTCTCGCGGGGGAATTTGAGAACGACATCCAAGTGAGCCTTCTGTGTGTGGTATAGTTTTAATTTCACGAAGAGCCATCTTCTCGAAACCTGGTGTTGCATTTGTGCGGGCATGAGGATTTCGGGGGCCAAAGTTTTCAATGGAATCATCAGCCACATTGAGAATGGAGTTATCCATTGTCGATGGCTCCAAATCGTCGCCAACATTGGCAAATGAAATATCTCGGCCTCCTCTATCATCAACCCCTGACTCATTCAATGCTGTATGGCGTTCTGTTCTTCGATTCGCTTCATCGACTCCGAAAGCAGGACTCGAGAACATCATGCTTAACTCCCGCATGGCCAGTTTTGTGTTAATTGTTTCTTCATCTCTTTTTGTCGGCACGCCGACAGCGTCTGACTCGTTGACTGTAGAACTAGCAGTTGAGATACAAGTTTGGTTCAATCCCTCTAAACTCACTGGCGATTCCGACCGGAATAGTACTCTATTATCGGCTTTTGAACCGATTCGCTTCATTTTTCGCGGATGCTCATTCTTTGGAGAATGCTGTGACGACGATGAGGATCCAGTTATGGACACGTCAGTAGACGCGCCGTCGTCCAAGTCCATTTGGGAACTTTGATCAACATTTGAGAGTCGCATTAAATTGAAATTGACGCTGGATGGAGCCAACTTGTAGCATTTCGAATGCGCTCGTGCCTCTTCAAACGATTGCTCTACGCCCTCGCTATCTTTGAGAAGTTTCTTGTTGAACCCTACTCGACTACGCTTGGGCTCAGACTCGCCTGGAGCAGGGTTACATTCAATTTGTTCTCGAGCTGCTGTTGCGAGGTCCGCGCCGAATTGCGTAGGGTCTCGTACATACCGGAGTGGATCCCGTGTGAGCCTTTCAACCTGAACCAACATTCAAAGAAACCAGGAAATTCAGGATGCTGTTTGATATAATAATACATTTGGGCACCGTGACTTACCACTCCCTCGTCACTGCGTTCTCGAAAAGTCCTGTCATCGCGGGCCGCGCGATGCCTTTCGGCTTGACTGGTTCTTTCCGCTTCCTCTCTTGCATGCTGAACCTCACAGTCCTCATCCACGAAAACTGCAAACGGCAGTGGGGCACTTCGACTGGTCGCGCGGTCGGTTACCTGTCGAGTTGGACAGCCACCAGCAGTGGTCGCCATAGAGGTTGGGAGACCACCACGGTCATTCCAACGCTCTGCATCGGCTATATTTTCTTTACGACGATCTGCTTCCCTCTCTAGGACACGCTTGTTTTCTACAATCGTTTGATCCAAGAAGTTTTGAGGGGCGTTTTCTCCCTCATTTTCTACGAATATTGCGAACGATCCATTGTTCAGGGCAACTCCGTTGCTACGAACGCCTCGAGAGGCGATCGGTCGAATACTCGCCACCCTGGTGCGATGTGCTGTTTGATGCCCTGTTCTCGATCGATCATTTCGCCGAGAACATTCTTGAGAAAGGCCACCCAGAGTACTGCGAGCAGATGATTCCTCCTCCTCGTACTCGTCCAATTCATCGTTGCGCTGGGAAGCGCTTAGCCAGTGGCGGCTCATTCGGCGTTGAAACTGTTTGTGTCGTATTTTCAATACATTGATCGGTTGAGCTTCCTTGCTTATACCCTTTTTGTAAATCTGCTCGGCAAACGGGAAGTCATTGTCTTTTTCGGCAACGTACGCCCACGCAACCCCAAAATAATGCAGTCTTTGCACCGACTTTCTGCTGATGTAAATACTTGAATACTTGGCCAGGTTCCTTTGTCTTATCCGCGTACTTGGCACACACGCTAATGAAACGGTCATCGTTGGCGTACTGCGGTATCTTCACCAACGCTCGCGTACACCGCTCCATGAGCAGGAACTGTTGGTGAGTGTCAGACGGAAAGTTGTCTTGATAGTACTTGATGTAGTTCATCCAATGTATCAGATGGTCCTCTTCTGTGTGTGTGACATGTGGAGCCTCCGACGGTCGAACAAGGCGTTCGAATTCCGCGATTCGCACCTCCGAATCATCTTCGCGAGCCTGCAACAGAGTGCCGCTGCTGCTACCTCGAACGGCTACACGATCCAACGTCGCTATGCTTCGGCCTCGTTGCAAAGGCGCTGCATTTTCTTTCATGGTTTCCCATCCCGGCGTGCTCATGATAGAGTCGCAACTCTCTGGAGTCTCCAGAAGTCACGATGCGATGCAATTTATCGAGGAAAACGTGTGTTAAGTCCCTTCGGCACTGCGGTGTCCCTGAATCAGCCGGTCGTGCGATTCACAACCTTTGTTGCTCAGACTTTGTGTCTACTGGTAGGGTCCCCCTTTTATTATTTTAATAAGGAGGTCTTTCCCATGTGAAATGCGTTGGATTGAAGCTTGCAAGGTTGCTGTGGACACACTTTCACAAAGTGATCGGACGAAGTCAAACTGTCGTGGTGGAGCGTCACACGGCTCCTTTGATTTTAAAATGAATGTGATTTTAACGATTCACGAAGAGTTTTTATCCGCTGCAAACCGCTATTTACTGGAACCGTTTTTAAAGGCGACCAGGTACATAATGTGTACAAGTAGGTAGCGTATCACCTCAAAGGGGAAGGTGTAACCAACAACAACTTGTCAAAGAATTTTGCGCGTAGTCATTACTAATATAACATTAGTGCAGTCACACAACTTTTTTTAGGAATGTAACGAAGCAAATAATAGGAGCTATCATCTCAAGAGTTGTTCTCGTGCAAGGATTGTAAAGCAAATCTTGAACTAACCAAGGAATTCTTCCATGAACGGAACTCGACAGATCAAGGACTACGATTCTATTGACATGATAATGAGAGTGAATCAAATATGAATATTACAGGGTAGCTAATGGTTCATTCCCAAGCTACTTGGTTAGATTATTATTCCAGGGCAATGGTGACTTAGTCCTCTTTTGTCATTCCTGTCTCGAACCGTACAACTCAATCTAATCAGCATGTTAGAATCTTTCATTGAGGATTTACCTTCCCCCGGGACGTCCGGGTGTTCCCGGTCGACCTCCGTACCCTCGCTGTTGAGCTGCACTGGCTGGTTTGAGAATCTGGAACGAACACATAAGTGTGTCATCTACCGTCATCATCGCACCAGCATTGTCGAATTCGCCACAATAGTTTGGTGCGGAAAAGACAGTCACCAATTCGCGCCCTGCAAAGAATTCATAGCCATCTTCTACCACTTGATGAGCTCGAACCACCAGGTCCAAGTCGTGCCGACGAAGGAATTGTCGCACAACGTCACCACCAAAGGTAAAGGAAACACCACGATCATTCTCGCCCCATCCCTACATGAATCATCCAAAAGTGAGCGAAACAGCAAAAACACGCCAAGTCCTCTCTTTGCGCAACAAATTATACTTACAGTGATGCTAGGATCAGGATCAGCCCAAAGAATGTCACACAACAAGCCAGTGTCTGGTACGTCACAAGGACGAGCGATGTTGGCGATTTGTTCCATTTGAGAAAGCTCCGGAGAAAGACCACCATGCATACATATGATCTTGTCATCAATCACCGCACAACAAGGCAGGCAGTTGAAGGTATTGCAAAATTGCTTCCACATTTTGACCGAAAACCGACGTCTGCACTCATCGTAGAAGCCATAGATTCGATTGATTCCAGCACATTCATGGTTTCCTCGCAACAAAAAGAAGTTTTCAGGATACTTAATTTTGTAGGCAAACAACAAACAGACAACTTCCAGAGATTGCTTTCCACGGTCCACATAGTCGCCCAAGAAGAGATAATTCGCCTTAAAGAGAGGAGACACAACGTGAGAACGGTCAGCTACATACCATTTCCCTTGACTGTGACTTGCTAAATCAGGTGGATAACCTTACCTCCGGAGGAAATCCTCCATATTCAAATAGCCGTAATAAGTCTGTGTATTGTCCATGAACATCGCCACAAATCTTGATTGGTGCCCCTAATTCAAGCAGCATTGGCTGAGACATAAAAATTTCTCTCGCTTGGTTGCACAGGGAGGTCGCATCTTGCACTGAGATATCTACTGGTGTACCAGGTTTCTTGTTCCTGGCTGAGAGGAGCTGGTCGATCATTCCATCGATCCAGCTTTCATCTTGTGATGTCATTACTGCGGTGACAAAATTAATGGAAACAACTGACTGAAGTTAAGGCTGGACGTGAATGCGCTTGTCTTTCAGTTCCCAAATTAAAAGAGCTGTTGATATCTGAAATGATGAAATAACATAGAGGGTTAGCGCGTTTATCAAGCATGCGAGTTGTTGTGATCAATTCCCACAGAATCGGACGATCCTCTCCGAAACCACATGAACCTCAAACTTGACACAAAGCTGCGGAGTCCCAAAATGACTATCGAAACATTGGAATCCCAGAGTTCACTTGACGGACCTGAATGAGTATTTCACTGCTATTAACAATTCACAGTTTCCCCTTTCGTGAAAGATGAGTTGAGGTACGCGATTTGAGAGTTCACAACTCGCTGTCAACAAGGACAAAGGGAGAGAAGGCAGTTGCTGCGACCTGCCAACTCGAGCTCCTCTGCGGCTGTAATAGTTTTGGCCTCTTGTCGTCGCTCTGTCGCCCATGCACGCTGGTACTTCACCATCGTACACCCTCCGTGGATTTCGGGTCTACCGATTTGGTTGGCCAACATGATTGGTGGTGAGTTGTGTGTGTTTGTAAATCTGTTGGTACGCCGGGCGGCCTTTCTGTCATAGCCCTTGCGGACGTGCGTTTTCACGTCACATGGTACATGGCTCACATGCACAAATGTATTGTATTTACAGTAAAATAACGGTTCGAATTCACTCCATGCATTCATTGCAGTCAAACAGTATACCTGGTACTTGCTCTTGTACTCCGTGTACCTACCGTAGCACCTGTTCTTGGTGAATAGGTAGGACTACCCCGAAAATATCACCCTGTGCACTCTTTATCTCCCCGACGCATAACTTTCCAGTTTCAGCCAACCAACAACTAATTCCCCAGAAGTCTCAACCTATGGGGTAACCCCCTCCCTTCTACACTAGTGGACGCAATAAGTTGCGGGTGGAGGCAAGCAAGCGCTGAGGTCAAGTTCATTTTCATATTGCATACACACACCCTAGCAGTCAAAAAGTATGTACTTGATTGGTCGATAGATTCATAGATCCATGACGACTTATCATTAACCAGTACCCCTTTCAAATCAAACTGGATTGATCGACGACAGACCCTTGGTCCATGGCACGAAGGCGTAGCCGCTGTCGTCCACTTTCCCGGAAATAATAACATAAGGTGCAGATCATGACGACGAAAGACAGCACAAACGATAGCCAATCCGCCAAATCGTCCGAGTCCATGGACTTGTCGTCATCGTCATCGACATAGTTGCCATTTCGTGTCGCCAAAAAGTCGATCCACATCAACAAGAAGTCGTAGACTCCGTGAAACATAACTCCTGGAAAGATGATCCATCCCAGACTCATACCTGGACGTTTCTCTAGATCTCGTGCACAGACGCGAATACTCTGCAATGCTGCAGCGATGGGATGTACGGGGAAAATCGATCTGGCCAGCAGAATTACCACTTGGACATCAAAGTTTGAGCTTCCGTAGATGAAAATGTAAACCAAATTCTCACAGCAGGCGAAACCCAATGCAGTGGCGACCAAGGCGACGGTGATGGCAGCACCTCGAGACTCGCGCGTGCGCCCTTGATTGGGGAAAGTTTGAGTACCACGGCCCTGCGGGTCCTGGGTCTCTTCAACTTGAGCAGCTTCTTCTAGTTCACTACGAGAAAGGAAATCTGGATGTTCGATCATTCGAAAACCAAAGTACTTGCACGTTTCCTCTATAGTTGCCGCAAGGAAGAAGGCGTTGACCAGAAGGAATATTGTGTAGACGATTGGATGATCTTTTCCATATATTTTCACATAGTCTCGATAGGTGGAATTGTCTTCTACCTCTTTCATGAGACCGATATCTGCAAAGCCCGGACTAATCATAGATTTTTCGAAAGAGAATCCGACGGAGTGGACAACATCGATTCCACCCATTTGCATCAATATGATCATGGCCAGCCTCATTGTAAGTCCAACGATGACCTCGAAAAAGATAGCGAGTGATGTACTGAGACAAAAGCCTGAGATAAAATACTTGATAATAGCATCCGTAGAGATGTCTTTGATGTGTCTCCAGTGTACAATCTTCATGACAGCGAACGCTTGCAACAGGGTAGCACAGAAAACTGCAAAGTTCCTCAATCCGAAATGACTGTGGACCCCCAAAATACTCCATGTAAACAAGACTGCCAATACCACCACAACAGTTCCCAAAACCCATTTGCTAAAGCTGGACAGTCGTCCCCACGATGTTAGGAAGTTGATTGTGTAAAGTTCATCTTCATTGTGTCGCGCCTCGTAAATGGCAACATAGTAGTCCAACATGGGTTGCATGGTTACATAATCCACGAGACGATACCTCTGTGGAAGCAATTGTTCAACTTGCCTAGCTTCCTGGGCAACCGCACAGATTCCACAAATTTGGAGATGACAACGGCATAGTGCACCGCAGAAACAAGTGGTAAAACACTGAAAGAAGCGAGAGCAGAAGGTGTGATTAACAACTTTGTAATCTGAGTAATGTCCATCTGAAGCGTAGCAACCACAAAATGAGTGCGCATTGCGAATATCTCCGGTGGTTTGTCCCAGGAGGTAATCTGTCCCGTCGCCGGCTCCTTCATCCAAGGATTGCTCCTCTTCATGGGGACGCCGCCTGTATCGTCCATTTACGCGCTCGTCATATTTGCTCCACAAGAGATCTTTACGAATTTCCCGTCTCTTCCACATCCCTTTCAAGCATTGGATGACAAAGTACCCAAACAGCATAAGAATCAAACCCGTAGCGAAAACTTGATTCAGAAATGGATCTTCAATGGTCAAGGCGCAGTACATAGCCAGAGCAAAGATCCAACAGGGAAGAACAATGTGAACCCAAAAGCGTTTACAGCAGGAAGGAGGTGCGGTACCACTGATTAAATACCGATCCCGATCGTTCTGGAAAATTCCACAACATGCCAGTGCGCAGCAATCGACACGCTCATAGTCCGGATGCACAAACATGTCATTGATGGAAGTGGAGAACCCTCGGTAATCGGTTTGACCAGACACATCTCGAGAGAACCGGAGCTGACTATCAGGAAAGGACTGGTAGTTCACGGCATTGGAATCTCCGTTTGTAGGAGAGTGCTCGCCGTTGTCCGGTTTTGGGTCTTTGGACTTACGTCCCTTGGCAGGACGGGGCCACTGCATCGTACCAAACAACGCCTTCTCAGCTAGCAACTGGGATCAACAAATCACTACCAAGTTCTCCCTTTCCTCCGGTGCATGGCCTAAAAACCTAGACTACAAGTACCCCAAGAAACAGATCCCTTTGTGAACATACCAGCACTTCCGGTACCGGTACTAACAAGTAAGCTGGTGATGGCAGAGCCATCGAACAACTGTTGGAGGGGCTCGCTCGCAAATGGTGTGACATGATTCGACCAATCGGACAAATCGAATGCGCACTTATGCTTACCTGTATCATCAGCCAAGGCTGATGCTTTGTACTACTAACGTTAGTAGTATAGTGCCAGGTAGTGCCTGGAACAATTGTCAACTCTACGACCAAAATTAAAAATTAACTACCGGTATTAAATGAAAAATGAGAACCAAGACAAATAAAGCAGCGAACATACTAACAATCCCTACATCGATCTGACAGCGCATGGAAAGATACCAGCCAGGTGTGGGAAATTGGTATTCGATTAGGACCTTGCATCATGACAATTGGAAGAGCATTGGACGACAAAGAAGTACTAGTACTATGAAAGTAAAACAAATGAATTCGTAGCATCGTAACAAACAACCTAGTAGATAGACCTTAATGCATTTGTTCGCGCAGGCAGAAAGAGGTTGCACTGTGTGTAGAAAGGATGACCGATATAAAAAAGCAGGACCAAAATCGAAAAATGCATGTAGGAGCGATCCTAGCTGTAGAGCGATGAGGCAAAACAACTCTATCATAGCTTGTCCTGCTGCTGCGTCCTCCTCCTCAGCGTGCCCCGTGGTCATTTACAGCTCGGCTTGGTCAGATGGAATCAAGAACACACCAGAAACCATTTGCTGTCTCATTGTCTGAGACGATGTTGACATTCGAGGGTCTCCGCCGCTTGTTCGTATCATCATGAAATGTTGCATGTACATATGAGCGCGCCTCCAGTGGGCTTCGCCAACATACCTTCGAAGCCGTTGATCAACGACATCGATCAAGGGCGAGAATGCGGGATCTCCAAGTCGATTCCGACGGGTGCAGTCGGATACAATCTCTCTTGCCCTATCGCGGGTTTCGAACTCGGAAGCTTGTTCCAGAGACTTGAAGAGAATCTTGATAAAAAGCAGGAATCGTCTCTTTTGAAAGGCGGTGCTAGTACTACTTGCTATCATAGTATGGCTCTTGTTGCTAGTCACATGCGATGGTGATTGTGCTGTGGACGTGTCGCCAGAAGGTATCGCTTGCTCCCTGGCGGGTGAAGGTGAAGTGGGAATACTCATGGGAAATGAGGAAGGATGACAAAGTTACTCCTTGTTTATAGATGATATGACGACGCTCAGCAAGCAAGTTGCTTGATTTGGTCAAGAATGTGGTTTGGTTTCGTTTTTGTCTTGATTGAAATATGTGACTATTTGCCGTGATGATTATGATGCTCTCCTTCACACTTTGGAGAAAATGGTGGGCCAGGCAAGACTATGGACTCTAAATTGTGCGTCATCCCTTTCAATGTCGAGTTCAGAATCAGGTCACCGTTTGCGTGTTTCGTTTAGGTAAATTGCACTTAATTCAAGTTACGGAGTTCGGGTTGTGCGTACAATTGACAAACATAAAGCCAAAGAATTCATAGTATGATCAGAATCCAGTTCCCGGTTTCAGGGATTCGGATTGATGTCGGATGTCACCAATGCGAAACACGCCAACTGTTGATTATGTGAATGATTATGTGATGATGAAATGGCCAACAACAGTGCCGCTTGGGGTAGAATCGGAGGTGCGTCATCGATCGATTAAGCCCTCATGTGCACCCTCTTAATGGTGTCGATTCTGGCTATAAATGGAATCCCCATGATGAGATCATGACGTAATCGCAGCGAACGCCTTCTTTCCCTTCTGAATCCGAACTCTTCTTCGAGTTTTGGGGGGCTTGGGAAATGTGAAGGGCGAGATGTTGGTAATTGCATATCAACTATCAACGCTTCACACGTCCACAGGTGTGTCAAAGAAACGAAGATGACGTCCGAGACGTTCGCGTTCGTCCATGACCCCATGCGAACTTGTCGGTTGACTTTAGAAGGACTCGATTGACTCCATTTCTTTTATGTCTAGTTAATCGGAATTTGAGTCGGCAGTCAGCGCCCATCGCGAAAAGTAGTGACAAGGGACAAAGTCAATTATCCTTTACTCTTAGATTTGTGAATGAAGTCATGTGTGAGCCCAAAGAGTCGAGTCAGTTGACAGCATGGATGTTCTCGCCAGAGCTTTTGGACTCTTGTCGAGCCCGAGCGAATCGTGTCGCTCGCAAAACCCTAACCAAATTGAATGATGCCATGTCGTCAACGTCGAATGCCGGCGCCTCGGAGGAATCTGCTTCCTCGGGCAAGACTTCCAATCCACCCGTGGAAAAATTTGCTCGAGTCTATGTTGAAAGGTTTAATGAATTCCTAAACGAAGACGAGGGTCCCTGGGAAACCCCCGATGGACATCCTTATTTGACTCCCGACGAGGAAGAGTTACTGGTTAGTTTTTACGCATCCAAACTGCCAAGCTTGATTGGACCCATGGCACAAGTACCACGATTACGACGAGAGGCCAAAGTTCCGGCGACTGCTGCCATGCTCTTACGCCGATTCTACATGAGTAATTCCGTAATGGTCCATGATCCAAAAGTAGTCATGGTGGCAGCAGCCTTTTTGGCAGCCAAAGTGGAAGATGCCATGACGGATGTTAGATACTTGGAAGAAGGAACTAATCTGATGAATGCACCAGTAACTTCACAGGAAATAATTCCTGCGGAAATCAATTTGTTGTCCGGTGTCAATTTTGAATTATTCTGCTTCCATCCGTACAAGGCAGTCCTGAGTATTACAGAGGATATGCGAACGTATCTCAAGTCTGAAAAGGGGAAATCTTTGGTCCGATTTTCGAGTGGTAATGATCGACCAATTGTAGGTCAAGATTTGAAGCCCATGCATGATGCTGCGCAGTTGATTGTCAATGATGTAATTGTCAGCGACATTCCGCTGTTATACCCACCAGGTCAAGTCGGTTTGGCCGCACTGATGGTGGCCAACGAACAGCAGCAAGGAACGGATGATATTCCTTTTATTGACTTTCTGGGCTATCTTTCTCAGCGGTTTGAAACTTCCGATCTCGATGGCCTAACCTCGGTGCTTGATGAGATTTGCACCATGCTCCGGGAGCTAAAAGAGGGCAAGCATGGATGTGCCAACCACAATGTTGATATGATAGCACTAAAGGGAATTCACAAGAAGCTGAAAAAATGCAAGCTTTGGGGGGCCAAGGACAAAAAGAAAAAGCGAAAAAAGGAGGGTGAAGATAGTCCCAATGCCAAAAAGGCAAAAATGTCAGAGTAATAGCGATTTTGTTCTCCTACATAGCTCGAGTTCTGGTGACCTCATTATGATTAGCAAGCGCAACTGAGAGTGGCAGGCATCAAGATCAGCAGGATATTTTACTTGTAGCAGTCGGCAAGATTGTGCCAATCGATATATGATACCGTTAGTACCGGTACATGATACTGGTGTAATAGCTGTAAGTACGAGCGTACCTATCCTTACGATCCAAAAGATTGCGAACCCAAAACGTGAAAAAGTGAAAAAGTCCCGTTCGCATTTTTGCAAACAAACGAAACCACTGAAAAAAATAAGGGCACCTGGCATGTTCCGATGCTTCAATACCGATTCAAGTCGCTGCATCTTTCTCAACCTTCTTTGGATCATTCCACACGCCCTATCTCGAAACGTCGTCCCCTCGACATCAAGTACTTGTTCTCTTCGAACCAGCATGTTAGGACCAACACCCGATGTGGTAGTGATTGGTAGCGGCCTTGCTGGATTAACAGCGACCTGGAACATTTTGGATCGAGGCGGCAAGGTTATCCTACTCGAAAAGGAAGCCAAACCTGGTGGCAACTCCATCAAGGCATCGTCTGGTATTAATGCGTGTGTAGTACGAGGCGACGATGACGCAGCAAGTAGTGCTCAACATTCGATACCTGAGGAGGAACTCGAGTCCTTTGTGAAAGATACCATTCAATCGGCAGGCGAGAATGCCAACGCAGAATTGATAACAACATTAGTCAAGAACTCGGTGGATGCACTGCAATGGTTAAAAGATCGGATTGGTGTTGATCTTACACAAAACCGCACTCAATTAGGAGGACACTCGAACGCTCGAACTCATCGACCCGAAAAGGGCGCGGTCGGATTCACCGTCATGAGCGCCCTCCAGAAAGCGCTGACGCCCTTTCAAGAATCTGGTCAGTTGGAAATTCTTGTATCGACGCGAGCTACCAAGATTCAGCGAAAGGATGGTAAGATCCTTTCCGTTGACTATGTAACGACTACCGAAGACGGAACCGACCAATCGACATCGAGGATAGATTCACCAAATGTGGTATTGGCAACGGGTGGCTTTGCCGCGGATCGTGGTCCCGAATCCCTCTTGGCAGCAAACTGTCCAGAGTATCTACAAATGCCTGCTACCTTTGGAGACTTTTCAACAGGAGATGGCATTCGGATCGCTACTCAGTTGGGAGCAGGAACTTGTCACTTGGACAAGGTACAGGTCCATCCCACGGGTTTTGTTGATCCCTCCAATCCCACGAGTAATAGTAAATTCTTGTGTGCCGAGCTTCTGCGAGGTCTCGGTGGCATCTTGTTGAATTCCAATGGACAACGATTCTGTAATGAACTAGGGACTCGGTCCTACGTCACCGACAAGATGTTTGAGTATGAGCCGCATTATGCAAAAACGAGGAAATGGGATTCCTCGCTCCCAATTCCAGTGTTTACCCTTGTCTTGTCGTCTCAAGCTGCCAAGGAAGGAGGAGAACACATTGGATTCTATACCTGGAAAAAATTGATGCGTCCCTTCAAGGGAATCAGTGAACTTGCCACGTACATGGAAGTACCTGTGGAATCGTTACGGGTGTCCATTAGGGAATATCAAAAGCAAGCCCTGGTAGGAGTTGATTCGTATGGAAAAACATTGTTTCCCAATGTGTTTCCTGAGAATTTGGAGGAAGAAGAATTCTTTGCTGGTCAAGTCACTCCCGTCCTCCATTACTGCATGGGAGGCCTGACCACAGACTCACAGGGACAGGTGCTTGATGAAAACAAGGAGCGAATCCAGGGACTCTATGCTGCTGGCGAAGTTGTTGGTGGCGTGCACGGAGACAATCGTCTCGCTGGAAACTCCTTATTGGAATGCCTCGTCTTTGGGTCCATCATTGGAAAGCGTATCCCAGTCGCGTCGGTAGAGCCATGAATTCAGAACCATTTCGGTCCACCATACCAAATAACTACCGGTACTATGAAATAATTAATACCAACTGTGATTTTTTTATTTTACTCGGAATGCACAAAGTTGTCCGATTAGTCGAACCGAATTGGTATCTTTTTTCTTCGCCTTGCCGTGACAACGAGAACGCCAACCAAAAAACGGCTCGATGCGTCGAAATTCCAAATGCAAGTGCAAGTTAGACCATCCACGAACAAACTCTTGCTTGTCTATTCCATTGGGAGACTAATAATAGAAAAAAGTGCAACAAAACCATGACAATAATAAGCTTTTACAACGCAGTTTTTCTTGTCTTGGTCGTGGCTTCGATCATCTTGGTTCCAACTGCATCTGCTACTCCCTGGACACCAAACTCCCATATTGCTCCAGTAGGGCATCGACAATGCCCTGCCTTTCTCTTTCACAATCGATCCAGCTTTCGTTTCAGTCGGAGCCAAGTATTCCAAAACACAGATGCCAAGCCATCGCCAGTCCCTGACCCAAACGTCCGCCAAGAACACCGCAACGCCCCTATTGCACACTCCGACAGTGGTGATTCCCACTCCCATTCACACTCTCATGGAATTTACCATCGTGCTGTTCATCAAGTCGAACATCGTGCCAAGGAAAAGGCTGCCTTTGGCATCGCCGAACATGTTACGGAACAAGTTTCGAGAGTTGCCGAAAAGGGGTTGGCGCAACATTTAGGAGAACGAGCTGTCAAGGGAACGAGTGAAAGACTAGCCGAAAGGGCGACACAACGTGCTGGACGTGAGATGGGTGAACGTCTCGGTGAACGAGTCATTGAAGGAGCTGGTGAACGAGTTTTAGAACGAGGCGCCGAGCGGGCTCTTGGAAAAGCTGGCAAACATGTCGGCAAAGAAGCGGCTGCTCGGGCCCTTGACCGATCTAGTGAGCACATTTGGGAACGACTGTTTGAACGACGTGGCGAAAGAGCCCTGGAACGACTTGGGGAACGGGCAGTCGAGCGAGGTACCGAAAGGATGGTCGAACGAGGTACAGAGAGGGCGTTAGATCAGGCGGGAAAGCATTTGGGACAGGAGGTAGCAGCCAAATCCCTAGAGCGTTCCTCGGAGAACATCGGCAAAAGGCTGTTGTTTGAACGCAACACTGAGCAGGCTCTGGAACGCCTTGGAGAGAGGGCCACCGAACGAGGTGCGGAAAGAGTATTGGAACAGGCTGGAAAACATCTTGGAGAAGAAGTGGCTGTCAAGGCACTAGATCGATCCAGTGAACACTTCGGGAAGCGCCTCTTCAAGGCCCGAGGGACCAAGACATTCCAACGATCGGTCGAGCGCTCTGGTGAAAAACTGGCAGTTCGCGTAGCCGAGAACAGCGCCGAACGAGCTATTCTCCGTCTTACCAAAGGATTGATGGTTGCCCTTCCAGCAGTTGGTGGATTGTTTGCGTTGTATCTATTCAAAACTGACATTGATCGTTTCAAGGAAGAATGGCCCCATAAGATTCGTTCATCCTTGGTGATGTTTGCTGGAGCAAGCGCCGCTGACCTGTTGGACACTTTTCTCCATTTCTTTATCTTTGCCGGCCTCATGCTTCATTGGGGCCATCATCGTCTAGTTGTGGCCGAGAAACTGAGCTTGACTTGTGCTGTTGTTTCAACAATATGTGCCGTCGTGGGAGAGATTGTGAGTTTGCAGATTCGCAAACGAAAATTGGCGTCTTCCATGCAGGAACAAAAGGTTATTGTTACGGCGTAGTTTTCACATCAATGGTCGAGGTTATGTACGTTGCTACTATTTGTACATTCATCGTGCTAAACTTCTAATAATAACATATTGCGAGATAATCTATCTAACGCCGCCGTTGCACTTCTAATCTAGATCTTCTGGTGGCTTGTTCTGCACTAATTGCTTCAGTGTCCCTCCAACACTTTTCACTCGATCGCCGGCACCCTTGAACTTATTTGCAGTGACCATCAGTGACAATCGTGCAAGGGCGCGGAAACTGTTCTCATACTTCTCGAGCTGTTTCTCCTGGTCTTCGATAATACTTTGTTTCTCACTGATGACTTTGTTCAATCCAGTTATGCTCACTTTCAAATCATCAATCGAACCATCTCGCTGCTTCAACAAGTCTCGGTACTTTGCTTCGGTAGCTTGTGCCTCGGCTATCAACAGTTTTTCCTTGGCCTCTGCCTGCTGCAATAAGAGTCGGAGCTCACGTCTGGATTCTTGTGACTCGGTCAAGTCACCGTCAAGCTTTGTGACTTGTTTTTGTACATCGGCGAGCTTCTTTTCATACTTTTTCGTAAGTCGAGCTTGCTCCTTCCGCGCGTCTCGTTTGGCCCCCTCCCAAAGTTCTGTCATTTCCTTTCGAATTTCATTGTATCGTTCATTCATTTGGCGCTTCTTCAGCTGACCAACACGGATTTCTTCGGCCAACTGATACTCCAATTTTTCTTTCATTTCAGAAAACTTGTCGCGCTCGTTGGCAAGTTCCGTTTCTACAAGGGACAGCCGCTCCGACTCTTCCTGAATACGTTTCTCAAGGTTCACTCGGTCATTGTCAAATCTAGCCTGCTCCCGGATCATCTCCTCTTGTAATTTTCTCACTATCTTTCGTTCTTCAGCAATGGCACCCTCTAATTCCTTTTGGGATTTTTCAAATCGGTCTTGCTCTTGTCGGAGTTCGTCGCGGATATTCTTCACTGTGATTTGTTCTGCTTGTATTCGTTTTTTCAGTTCATCTCGTTCTCCATCAAATAGTTGTCGTTGGGATTGAAGTTCCTTTTTCGTCTCGGCGAGAGCCGATTCCTTGTCCTTGAGAGCCTCTTGCAGTCCCTGTTGGGCCGCTTTCAAGGCTTGTTTGGTATTTTCCCAAGCTTGTTCGGTGTTCAACAACTTTTCCTGCTCCGCCTTGATCTTTTGCATGAGATCATCACGGATTTTGTCAAACGACGATTGAGCTTCCTTCAACTTTGATTCCAAGGCTCGAATATTTTCTTTTCTCCTTCAATCGCCTCTTGCAAATTCGCCTTTTCCTTTTGAAAGGCCATTTGTTCAAATTCCAAGGCATCATTGGCCTCCTCATATCGTTTCTTGAGTTCATTGGTAGCCGCCAACTCTTTTTCATAGGCTTTTTGTGTTTCTTGGAGTTGACTTTGAAGAGTGGTAATTTCGTCCTGCAATCCTTTTTCCTTCGCCTTGAATTCGGCACTGGCGTCGGATCGGTTGGCCAATTCCTCATCACGTTGGGACAATATATTGGTAAATTCGGCAATTTTCTTCATCAAATTGCTCTTTTCGTCGCGAAATATGTTTTGCTCCTCTTGGAGCTGTTCCGATTTGAGAACCAATTGTTCTCGCATCATGTCCAATTCCATTTCATACAATTGAATCCGACGCTCGGCCTCGAGTAGATCATTTTCTAATTGTTCATCCACCATGGGTGCAATCGATGGTGGTCGTGGATCCAAATAAGCTCCCTCATCTGGTGGAATATAGTCGTCGTAGTCGTCGTCGTTGTTTACCAGTGCCGTTCGATTGTCATCCCCATCTCGAGTTGTACTACTTGAAGTAACGGCTAGACGTCTGATGAGCGGATCGGCAAGAGAGGAGGGAGTGCCACAAGTTGGGACAAAAGCAGTGGACCGACGGCCCCATGACACAGTAGGTTGTGTTGTCGTCACAGGAAATGCAGCAACGTGGGGAAGAGTGACCGATAGTGTCGCCAAACGTAGCAATTGGGTGGTGCACCGAACCCTCTTGTTACTACGATGACCGATGGTAATTTGACGAGTCGACATGGTACTTGGGGAACGGAGGCAATTTTAGCCTAGAGTACCAATTGTTTTCAATCAAAAGCTTGGATAGAGACGAGCGGTTAGCGGTGATATCCTGGGAAAGGGATGAGTTGTCAAACTCGTTGAAAATAGATCCACTTGTCGCTTGGGGCTCAACGGTTCGGATGTTGTGGCACAACTATCGCAGAATGCATCGAAATGTGAAATCCCGTCGCGCTCGAGGCTGTTCGCTGATGACGTCACTTTGGCGAAAGCGCGCCAGATCTCTGTTCGACATGGTTCGAATGTTCGGACGACAGACGGGCGTTAGGGTGCTTGTCCGATCGATTTGCCCAAAACCATGGACCATGGAATCTATCGCTGCCGCACTCCAATTTGTCAATCCATTCATAACACTTTAACCACCCGTAAAAGTCTCTCCCTTATACACCATGGCAGCCACAGGAGAAACATACCAAGAACGAACAAAGGGGAAAGACGTCAGAACGTCTAATATAGTGGCAGGAAAGGTACGTGGTTCCCATGGAAATGTCCGTTACCACAACAAGTCTTCCACTAACTCCATCGATAAACGTGCAATTGTGCTCTTTGTACCACAGGCCATTGCCAATGCCGTTCGGACTTCATTAGGTCCTCGTGGTATGGATAAGCTCCTTCAGTTGGAGAATGGCGAGATTCTGATTTCCAATGACGGGGCCACTATTTTGAGTAAGATGAAAGTTCTGCATCCTGCCGCCAAAATGCTGGTGGACTTGTCACAGTCCCAAGATATTGAAGCAGGAGACGGAACAACAACAGTAGTCGTATTGGCGGGTGCCCTCTTGAATGCTTGTTCCTCTCTATTGGCAAAAGGTATCCATCCAACGGCGATTGCCACCGGCTTTCTCAATGCTGCTGATAAGGCCTGTGAGTTCTTGGAGGAAATGTCCAAACCAGTCGATTTGGGAGATCGAAACGCCTTGTTGAGTGCTGTAGAGACATGTCTCAGTAGCAAGGTGGTTGCTCAAAATTCAGATCTACTTGCCCCCATTGCTGTCGATTCGGTCTTGGGAGTGGTGGAAGATATCGAGACATCCACCACTGTCGATCTCAAAGACATTCGCCTCGTAACTCAAATGGGAGGAACCGTAGATGATACCGAACTCGTCAAGGGTCTTGTGCTTACCAAGGGGGCAACTAAGACAGCTGGTGGTCCTACCAGTATGAACAATGCCAAGATTGCCCTTATCCAGTACTGCTTGTCAGCTCCCAAAACTGACATGGACAATAATGTTGTGGTTAGTGACTATGCGGCCATGGATCGCATTTTGCGTGAGGAGCGAAAATACATTCTCAATCAATGCAAGGCAATCAAAAAATCTGGAGCCAACGTCGTGTTGATTCAAAAATCCATTCTCCGTGATGCCTACAATGAACTCTCACTTCACTTTTTGGCCAAGATGGATATTCTGGTCGTCACGGATATTGAACGTACCGATATTGAATTCATATGTCGCACCTTGGGTTGCCAACCAGTCGCTCACCCGGATCAAATGGCAGCCGATAAACTTGGCTCGGCCGAACGAGTTTCGGATGTTCTCATGGAAGGAGGGTCCACCAAGGTTGTGAAATTCACTGGCGTCCCCAATCTAGGAAAGACAATGACTGTTTTGTTACGAGGGTCCAATGAATTTGTCTTGGGAGAAGCCGAACGAAGTTTGCACGATGCGCAATGTGTTGTTCGCTCCCTTATCAAGAAGCGGGCCTTGATCGCGGGAGGAGGTGCTCCCGAAACAGAAGCCTGCTTGCGACTGCAAGAATATGCACAGCAGCTCACGGGCATGGACGCGTATTGTTTCCAAGCCTTTGCGGATGCTCTAGAGGTTATTCCCTACACCCTCGCGGAAAATGCGGGTATGAAACCGATTCAGGTAGTGACAGAATTACGCAAAAAGCACAATGACGGTGTTAAAGGAGCTGGAATCAATGTCAAGAAAGGCATCGTTTCGGACATGTACGATCTCAATGTGGTACAACCTCTTCTCGTGTCCACTTCGGCCATCCAGCTGGCTACAGAGACGGTGACTATGATGATGAAGATTGATGATCTTGTCGTAGTGCAATAAATGATAGAAGGCTTTTGGTGTAAATGATACAAGAAGTCGTTCATTTAGACCATTTCTACGTTTTCACCTCTTCCTCGTCGATGATATTGCAACTCAGTATATAATCCATCAATGGCCACTTCTCTTTTACTTGTTCTGAAACCCCCTCCCGCTTCAGGATGGCTTGACTGGGACCTTTCTCCTTGTATCCATTGTATATCCTCGACAAGAGGGCAAATGAGGCATTGCCCACAAATTCTCCCAGTGGCACTTCCCATGGACTTCCACCACCCATGAACAAATTTGGTTTCAATGTTATTACGTATTGGTTGGATCTTGAATTGGGTCCTGCTCCAGCAAATGTCCACATACCCTCGGGATATCGCCTCACTCCTTGATCATTTTTCTGATGGTTGGGACCTGGTGGTAACCACATCGGATCATCTTGGATCTTGGTGTTGAACATTTCGGTAGCTTGGGGATCTCCCGACAGACCAAATTGACAGGCATCGGTGCAACGAAACAAGGGAACTTTGGTTGAAAAGTATTGGTTGCGGATCATGGTTACTAGCCTTGTCACCCCTAAGGGGGCCCAGACATGATGCAACAGTGCCGAAAAGGATCCCTTGGTAGTGTCACAACACACCAATGTCAACTTTCCCCCTCGTGGTGGATCTACCATATGTCTTGGTCCAGCTTTTGGTTCCAGTACTTCCACGGGTAGAGACTGTATAGAAGTCACGGGACAGGATCGGTAGGCTTCCATATAAGTATTCGCCGGATCCCCCAGTCGGACGGTGACAACAGAATCGTCCCGAGAGGCCAACATGATTCGGTATAGAACAAAAATAGCAACCAGCAGGCTAATCAATAGCAAGGGAATACCGGAAACCCCTTGGATGACTTGGCTCCCTGCAATACCCCTTGTGGACCGGATCGAAACCATTGTAATGAAACGACGGTCGTAAATCGTCGTCGCAACGGATAGTTCTACCAGGATTTGGAATTTCTCGGTAGTGAAGCGGCCGGTAGCGAACGGAAATCATCCGCATCACTTACTATCATATGTGAAAAGGAAAACTTCAGATCGAGGTGCAAAATTTCCTCATAACTAGTATCTAATAGCAAAAGGGCAAGGAGCTACTATTGCAACAAAGCTAGCGTGTCACTATTTCCCAGCTGCTTCGTGTTTCCTTGAAGAATGTTTGCAGAGAGCTCAACTGGATGGGTTTTGCGAGAGCTCCATCGAACCCAGTAGGAACTTGAAAGCAAGCGCCTTTATTTTCAGGAGCTACATAGTTTGCGCTCAGGAGCACAATGTTCTTTTGTCGATTCACTCGGTGTTTCTTTTCCCATTCGCGAAAGATAGACACACATCGACTGCATCCTAGATCGTCGTCAACTAGCACAGCGTCCCAATTCCGCATCTTCAAAAGACGAAGAGCGCTGTCCGAGTCCATCACAGGGACGATCTTCCAACCTATTGCACTTGAGGCTATCTCAGAGAGCTTGGAGACCACAGTTGATGCTTCAACCACAAGGCAAACCTTTTGGTCAGGCGGCTCCGGAATCTTCCTTTCGCTGTCAACATCTAACTTTCTTCTCTTGAGGAATTCGATTTCATGTCCAAGTTTATCTAGTTCTACACTGACTCGCTTGAACTCATCGCATTTCCTCAGATCTTCCATGTCTTTGTAGGTCAAAGGCTTGGAGCGGAAACCATCCATACCAATCTTGAAGGCTTGCTCGACATCTTTGTCGTTCGCATGTGCAGAGATTCCAATGATGAACTGTTTAAAGAATGGTCGATTCACAGCCTCCCATTGTCGGTATTGCTGAATGCAATCTAGTCCGTCCATAACTGGCATCAAGAAGTCACAGAGGACCAAATCGTACAAGGAAGCTTTTAATTCCTTCAGTCCTTCCATCCCATTCACGGCTTGGGTTACTTCAAACCCTAGTTTCGCCAGAACATGTGCCAGGTTCTTCCTGACTACTAAGGAGTCTTCGATGACAAGAGCCTGGCTGATTCGTGTCGAGGTCTCCGGGGAACGGAACCGCTTGTTTCTCATAGATTCATTGCTCGGCGTTGCGGCATACGCTACAACAGCATCTTCACTATTGAGTCGACTTAGACTTTGGTCGCTTCTTACTTTCTTCGACTTTGGTTCAATACCGAGAAGCCCTGAAAGCCGTCGAGTAAGGTCATTGGATGACGAGGACAACTTCTGACCCGAAGTTGTTGAAGAATGATTTATAATCAAATCAACCTGCATGGAAGGTGGAACGTGGGATCCAGGAACAAGGAGGGGGATGGAGAACCAGAAGATTGCACCAGTTCCTGTTGAGACACATGGTTCCCCCGTCCCGACAGAGTGATCACGTGGACGGAATCCATACCTGCCTCCCAAGGATTCTATTTGCGTAGCGACAGAATATAGACCAAGTCCTGATGTTTCGAGAATGTCTCGATTGATTTCAGAAGCAAGCTCGGTAACGACAGAGTTGGCACAGGGTGCATGTAGTGGGTCTTGATAAATATATACAGGCTTGAATAAGTATGGGTACTTTGCCACATCAACGCCAGGGCCAGTATCCTCGCACTCAAACATAAGCTCCTCTTCGTGAGTTTCGGGATTCATTCGCCTACATATCCGGAAACGAATGGACCCTGATTCTGTCTTTGCGCAGGCGTTTGTCAGATAGTTGGTGGCGGAACGGAAGATTTTCATATCGTCACCGACGAATTCTTCTGGAACGTCGGAGTCAACTGTGATGATTATTGGGACGCGCTTAGGAAAAGGTTCCATCACCATATTCAGATTCTTTACTAGGTCCGAGGTCTTCACCGCGGCGGGGCCAGCTTGCCTTGCAGGAAGGGTCCGTTGTCGGTGCGAACTCAAAGGTAACAACACATTCGCTGACCTTCCTTGCTCGCGAAAGCAGTCCATCGTCTTGTGACATATACTATTCATGACTGTAGAACAGTTTGCGGCAGTTTCAATCATGTCTCGCTGTTGTTCCGTAAGTTTCCCTTGCAATCCTTCGTCTTCCTTCAAGAGGGAGAGACTTAGAGCGATTCCTGTCAAGGGTGTCAGTAAATCATGAGCCGTGCATGCAATTTGTTGTGAAGGATCCTTTATTGCGTACTGTTTCTGTGTGCGAAGGTCCACTAGGTTGTCCATCGCCATTGCTGCAAGTTCCATGAGGCTCTGCTTTTCTTCCAGTGTCACCGGCTGCGGCCGAGGCTCCGAGTCCATTACACAAAGCGTACCCAATCGATGTCCTTCAGGGCAAATAAGAGGAGCTCCTGCGTAGAATCTAACATTTGGATACCCAGTCACTTGCGGGTCTTTTGCGAAACGATTGTCTTTCGTTGCATCATTCACCACCATTAAATCGCAATCAGCCAAGACTGCCTGGGTGCAAAACGGCGATTTCATGGTCGTTGTAAAGCCCAAACCACGACTCGATATACAATATTGCTTATCAAGATCAGCGATCGTCACCATGGCCATTGGCGTCCGGAATATCCGGCTTGCTAACGCGGTGAGTCGTTCAAATTTGTTGCCATGATCCCCATCTAGTACCCCAAGATAGCTCTTTAGCACTCGTAGGCGACGAACTTCCCTATCTAAACATGAAGTTTCACCAAATCCTTCACTGTCCGGAGTGCTGATTCGACCATCGTCGTCCGCATCGGTGGTTGGTGGCTCCATAGTTCTTGTCTTGCTCGGAACCACCAGGGGCATTGCTGGTAGTGCATCACATGTATCACTTTCAGATTTCGACTGAATAGATTTCCTGGAATAGACTGCTCTTGTCCGAATCGATTCTAAACACTTTTTAAGGTTCAAGTCTAAATAGGGTGGATCCGACGATGGTGGTGATGAATTGCTACCGGAATAAGGAGCACACTTTGTAGGGCGCTTCCCAACATCTTCGTTGGCTGACATGACTCTGTGCATGGATGCGAGCTGGAAGATGTGTCGTCTTCCTGGGTCGTCGAGGATCCGGAGTGCTTGGTGGTGTTGCTTGGTTGGGTAGTGTTTGTGTGATTGTCGTGATGCTGCTTCTTGAGGGGAAGAGAAGCTGTAACGACAACAAAAACGGGTGATGAGATCACTTGGCAATCCCAATGGACCTGGTACTTGTAGTGCTACCAGGGAAAAACGGGCCCCTTCGCTTCCGCACTCGTACCGGGTACCTTGTACGTGGTACCAGGAACTGTGCGTGGTTCTCAAGTACAGGTACCTGGTACCTGGTACAAGTAGTCTACTGATGGATGTTTTCTGATTTGTGATGAACCAAAACCAACGTCTACCCACAGTCGTGTCTTGATTTCTGGGTAAAGGGCACAGTAGGTTCACCGCAGATCGAGGAGCACTGCAAGTGAGTCATTAAAGCCCAAAAGATGTGGATCGGTAATTCTCAGTTTATCCGATATCCGCTAATACTTCACTTGATATGCCCAGGGGCGAAGCCATCGTGGAGAAGTATAGCAGCGAGCATATTGAAGTTCAATCAAAACTTCAACTTGTCCTCCAGACATCGAGAACCATAGCATTCGGCTTCTGACTCAGGCCGTGCTGGCATTTGCTGTGATCTGTGATCGAATCGTCGACGTTGTTCCCGAAAACACGTCGCGCTGTCGTTGAATTTCCGGGAACCCCATTGGATTGTAGAACTGTTGAAGTTGAAAGCGCCTTGCGCAATTTACTAATTGTAAACGTTGGATTATCCTTTTGCTGCTAGTCATAATCACAACGGCTTCCAACATTAACTGCAGGAATACGTCGAGTTCGTTCTATAAGTAAAATGAAGGGCTCCATTTTCTCCTTACCTACTGAAATTTTCTCTTTGTTCACAATGTTGACACGTGCCCCACAAGGGTAGAAGGTAGAAAGATGTGAACGGTTAACTGTAAAAACTACTAAGTAATAACTAACATGACCTGATTCGATCACAAATCGTCAGCAATGAGGTGTGACAGAGAGCTTGCTCATCATCAATCAGGTCTGCACATGTTGAAGAACGTCAACGAATTTATCGTTTGTAGCCACAATCGCAAGTACTTCGAAGTAGTAGTGTACCAGGTAGTGGTGAAGCCCTTTTTGCTCGGAAGCGTTCTTACGAGGACCACATCCTAATTCCTAGGTTCCCCGTCCACTCCAATGTTGAATAGCGTCAACGAATACATCGTGTGTAGCCCTCTGCCAGAACGCGTCATTCAATTCTAAAGTCGCCTTCTCCCACTTGCCCTGTGCCTTGTGTAATATGAGGTACGGGGTACCTACCGCTGCAATACCATATCCTACTAGAACGGGAATCAACCAGGGGTTTAGCGACAAGAGCCCGACTTGTGATGTCGTTGTTGTAGTGTAGCCGATCCACCCCCAGAAGCCAGCAGCAGGAACTGTGCTTGTCACGGTGACAGTTTGAGCGCTGACCATCAATGCCACTGTGGTAGCAGTTTTTGCATTTCCCAGCGCAGCAGAGTGAAGAAAGATCTGAGATTGAATCGTCGAATACCGACCAGTTTTGCACCACACAGCAATGCATTCACTATTTGAATAGAGTAAATGATGCGTGGGGAGAGCCTGTCTACCCTCTTCACTAAGCAAAAAGCGTACCCGTGATAGAACAATTGCCGGTGGATCCGATATGGGAAGGCTCGGTGGTGCAGTAGTTTTCGTTTTGCCATCTTTGGACTTAACTGATTTGTATCCTGGTGATTCCGTATTCTTCGACATGTTGTCACATCGCCATGATTCATCTTTGCAAGTTTTCGGTTCCAAGCTATTTTGGATTGGGACGCACTTTTCATGATCACTACTGGAGGTTGCACTGTCGTCGTCATCGATCCAGGCCAACAACTCCTCTGTTTCCTTGTGATGAAGAAACAAATCTTTGGGCGGTGGTGGCTTGGCATACGGAACTTTAGAGCTCGACTCTTTTGAGTCGACATCCTGGGATTCTCTGTCAATGGTGTCTTCCGGTCGTGCTGAATCCACATCAGGAAATACACCTGAATCTTCCTTTTTGCGAAACCAGGAGAGTATCCTTGCCCATTTCCCGTCTGGCACAAGGGATTCACCATAATTCACTCTTTTCCACTGGTCCACCTCCTTTTGTTCGGTTAGAGTAATGATATTTAAGCGTCGATCACGATATTCTTTTTGCAACTCTGCCGAGTGATTTACATTCGCTGAAGATAATCCAAAATCAATGATTGTGACGATTCCTTCACCAGCGGCAAGGACAATCCCATGAATTTGAATTGGATACATTAACAAGTTTGTCCATCGTAGGACGTGATCTCCTGTCTGAAAATTGTGACGGAGACCATCGTCCTCTGCTGAAACGTCTTGACAACCGGTAGAAGATTTCGGACTCCAGAATACCATCTTGTTCCAGAGAGCACTTATGAGTCAACCAAACAAAAAGAGTTCAAGCGTTTCCTTCTTATAGGACGGAACTTTGGAAAGCTATGTTCAGTAACTGGCGGAATTGTGTCAAGTCCAGATATTTAGAATAACCTCGTACAAGGACGGCGTCAGTCTGACCTCCGTCCCTGTTCTTTCGATTTCACATTTTGTATTTTGCCGTTTTTATCGAGTCGTGACTGTGCGCCTTTCATAGATTCAATTCTGTGAAATCGGCCGCCTTCTCATTTCTCTGCTACACAGCATTCCAATACACCCATCCTTTGACACGATGCAGACGACATTATGCTGTTCCGCATCCGCCTTGGCATCTATCCTTTTGTTGGCCATAGGACTAATGATTGCTTCGGATAATTTGAAATATCAAGGCGAACATCTTGCGACAGAGATTGTACCAATGCCGAAAATATCCATGGCCTCCAAGCAAGGACCATGGCCGGCCTGTTTGGGCATGACGGGAGAAGACTGTGTCTCCTACATTGAATCAAATACTGAGGGGTTGACTATTGAAATCATTCCAGAGGGCAGTGTCGTGACACAAGACTTTCGAACAGATCGAGTCCGCATTTGGGTAGACGGAGATGACATTGTCTTTACGGCGCCGAGCAAGGGATGATTGCTATTTCGAGATGTGTACGACCCTAGATTGACTCTATGAAAGGCACTCTGTTGCTTCACCATGATAGCTATAATTGACGACTCTAGTGTCGAACAATATATGTGGAGAATGCCAAACGAATCTATTGGATCAACTACCGGTAGAAATGATTCCAAATTTATACTTAGCCACGACGTTTACTGTTCTCGCCTTAAGAATAGTTGGTAGATGGGATTGTCAGTTTCTTCCTTGTATTGGTATCCGAGCGTATCAAGGAAGCGAACGAGACCCTTGTCAGCAGTCGGAGGGACCTGGATTCCAACAAGTACTCGTCCAAAGTCATCACCATGATTGCGGTAGTGGAATAAAGAGACATTCCACTCAATATCCAGACTCAGGAGGAACCGTTGCAGAGCTCCTGGAGACTCGGGAAAATCGAATCGAAAAAGACGTTCGTTTGGAACACTTGATCGACCTCCTGCCAAGTGTCGTACGTGACCCTTTGCCAGTTCGTTTTGAGTAGCGTCCAGACAACCAAACCCGTTCTCGCGAATGCTGTTGATGATACCTTCAAAGTCGTTCTCAATGTTCATCACTGGCTGGAACGAGATCAAAACATGGGCGTCACCATCACTTTCGTATCTGTATGAAAATTCTGTCACATTTCTCGGCCAGATGAGAGCGTACAAGGCGCGAAATGAGCCCGGTGTCTCCGGAATAGTGACTGCCAGAGTCCTCTCTGAACCATCGGCGCGCTCCGAAACGAATCGTAGTCTGTCAAAATCCATGTTGGCGCCAGATGTAATGGCTACTAGAGTTTGTCCCGTAATCTCATTCTGCTCCACCCACTTTTTCATTCCAGCGACAGCCAATGCTCCGGCTGGTTCCAAAACCACACGGCTGTATCCAAGAAAACGCGTGAATAACATGATAGCACATGTTGGACGACTGGCCACGAAGAAACTTACGCATCATTGTAACTCAGCTTGATCGCGTTGCATATCTGATCAGTATCCACTGTGACCATTTCATCTACTAGCCGACTGCAAACCCGAAATGTTTCCTGTCCGACAGTCTTCACAGCAGCTCCATCGGCAAAGAGTCCAACGCTAGGAAGAGTGACAACTCTGCCCTCCTGCAGTGAAGTCGTCATCCCTGCCGCGTCAGCTGCTTCTACGCCAATCACCTTTACAGTAGGTCGCACCCTTTTGACATAGGCAGCAATTCCGGCGAGCATCCCACCGCCTCCACAGCAAACAAAAATAACATCCAAGGGACGGGAGACACAGGCCTTTAGAATTTCCTGGCCTATCGTGCCCTGTCCGGCAATCACATATGGATCGTCAAATGGATGGATCATTGTCATTCGCTCTTCAAGTTGTAAGCGTTTGGCCTCCTCGGCCGCTTCATCGTAATTATTGCCAAACAGCCGAACTTCCACTGTGGAACCCCCATGAACACGAACTGAATTTACTTTAATCGCTGGTGTCGCCAATGGCATCACAATGATGGCTCGGCAACCCAACATAAATGCTGATTTCGCTACTCCCTGTGCATGATTCCCGGCGGAACATGCTACCACTCCCCTCTTTAGTTGTTCTTCCGACAAATGTGCCATTTTGTTGTAGGCACCCCGAATTTTAAATGAGAAAACTGGCTGGGTATCCTCCCTTTTGAGGAACACGTTGTTCTTTAAATGCTACAATGAAATCGAGACAGTCAAACATTTAGAAAACTTGGCAAGGCTCCAGAATTGACCCGAATATGTTCTGGTAAACGTACCGAACTAAGATTCTTGGCTTCCTGTAGCTCCGTTTCAATCGCAGCATCGTAAACTCGGGCGTTCAAGATTTTACTGAGATATCCGACTGCATGCTCTTTGGCATTCAACAGAATGGGTTGTTTGATGGAATCGTTGGTATTCTTTGCGGATACTGGAAAGTCGATGAATTCAGCTGTCTCACCATTTTCATCAAACGCGTACGAGTGGGACTCTTCCTTTGGAATAGCAGCCGACGAGGACTTGAACTTCCAAGCCGTCGAAGCGAAGGATCGGAAAAGATCGACTTTTCTTACAATGGATCTAGTTGTGGAAAGCATGATTTTCCGTCAAAATATATATTCCCTCAAAAGGGGCCCAAGTGCCCACTACCCGCTTCATGTGAATCGACCGGTCGATGTATTGTCCACGGGAACAGAAATGTGCAGTGTGATGATGTTGGATCAAAGCGATGGCCGGGTGGGGTGGAGATTTTGCCATCAACGAACGAATGGACGTCGGGAGTTGATGCGACATGGTCGATATCGACTGGTCACATCTGTGCACTTTTGATTGGTTCTAATTTGTCCCAACAACTGACGTAATCGCATCTCGACCACGAAATCCAACTGTTTCAACCAGGCATGCGAATTCCCACGTCTTCTCGCAGAACTGTGACTCCCATGTCCCTGCTAGAGTACACTAATCTTTTGTAGCACATTTTGTTGTCTACTTGGTGGTCATTACAGTAGAACTATCACGAGTTATATGATCTACATGGTGACAGTAGTGACTGCAATGATTTCAGCATCCGTGAAAACTCCTCGTGCGGGATTAAGAGTTCCCAGCTACCCGTAGATTACTCCTAATTGCCACCAAGGTCAACAAGACGTAATTAGAGTACAATGGTGTCAATGAGACGGACCGAGCCGACCTTGCATGCCAGTGATATCACACCACCTTCTTCACTAACTTGACTTATTGGCCTCATCGTTGCTTTGTTGTCCACCGAAACGTATTGAATTTCGCTGACCAGTGGTTCCGTTCGCAATAAACTCTTGACAGTTTCGATTAGCTCCGTAGCCGAAACTCCTGGATCTGCTCGGTATTTTTCTCGTGCTGTTCGCAAAGCTTGATAGATAATTGGCGCGGCCTTTCTTTCATCTGGTTTTAAATAAGCATTTCGACTCGACATGGCCAAGCCGTCCTTTTCACGAATGGTATCTTTGATAATAACATTCAAATCCATATCTAAGTCTTCCACAATACGTCGGATCAAACAACATTGAGCCGCATCTTTTTGACCAAAATAGGCATTGCTTGGTTGCACAATGTTGAAAAGCTTGGTGACAATAGTGGCTACACCACGAAAATGCCCCGGACGGGCTATTCCTTCGGGGATATCGTCAAATCCCTCTGGCTCGACAAAGGTGACATGATTCTTCCCATACATGTCATCACTTGTTGGTGCAAATAAATGGTCCTATACCACATCAACAGAGAAAAGTCATTCAGAACATGGTACAATCGAATGTACAATTGACGGTCTTCATTTCCAACATGACATTATTATCGTACCACTCCCATTTCACCCAATAATTCTGCATCTCGTTCCAATTGTCTGGGATATTTATCAAAATCTTCTCCTTTTCCGAATTGTGTTGGGTTGACAAAGATCGATGCTACCACCAAATCGTTATGTTCTCTCGCTTCTTTCACCAACGACAGGTGGCCGTCATGTAAGGCTCCCATGGTCGGAACAAATCCAATCGTCACGGACGGTTGGAGCGATCGCCGAAAGGCCCGGAATGACGCCAAGGTTGGATGGAGAATGGGGGTTATTTTTGTGACGGTAGCTTGCATTTCCGAGTATTGTTGTTATTATAGCATTACAGCCAGATTGCGTATTGTTTTGGACAACCGATGATCACTGTCAGCAACATTGATGATTGTGAGACCTGGGAGAAGGCAAAGGTTTGCTACTTTTTCGATCGGAGGACACGATGCGAATCGGTTCGCCTCACATTTGTGGCGTTCGAAAGTTCTGTTGACTAGTTTGACCATTTGTGTAGCAATTTGGTAGAACCATTTTATGTACCCTAAAACTATAGATTCGTCGTACCTGAATGTCATAAAAATTATAAACTCTCGTAGTAGTATACCAAATGTTCCAGAGAACAAGAATGGGCGGCAAAACAAACATTATTTTTAACTGGAACTTGCCCCATCAACCTGAAGACATCTACCGTCACAATATCCACTGAAAATGCATGCACTTGTCGTCAAATTCACCTTGTCCTAGAGTAAATTGGCCTCAAATAAACGATCCTCAAGTTCGTCACAGCCACCAAAGATCGAGTCGATACCTGTTGGACTTTGAAACATCATGGCATGATCATGACCTACCCCTGGAACGATGCGACGAGTATGTGTACTTCCAAAGCCTGCCATTCGAAGGGAAGATATGTATCGCGCACTCCTTACAAACCTATTCCCGCCTTGTTCCATGTCCATACAAGTTGTTTCCATTCCATGGGAATGACACCATCCATTTGGTTGCGAAACATTACAACGGTCTTGACTGCCAGCCAGATATGTTACCATGCGTTCTTGGAAGCGTGAAAGAAGACTAGATCTATTGTGTGTGACACGCTGCCTATAAGGGACTTCGATTTCTCCACCATTCGAAAGACCCCATTCCCACTCATCATAGTGTGGGCAATCCGTGGGTGTCGTCCACGTTCCGTTCAAAAGGCGTAGGGGCGACATGTATGCGTAGGAGGAGGGATTTGCCACTACAGCTCTCATTCTTTCTTGATTCCATACAGACGTGAGAAGGGACCATCGCTGTACCGTTTGACCCCCACTGGAATGGCCAGCAATGACCACCCTGGTCAAACTCGGTAGAATCTGTAGAAGTCTTTGAACCAATACATCGAGTGCAGTGTACGAGCTGACTGGCACTGGACCAACTGCATCTGCTCCGTATCGCCATGCCCCATGTATGTCATTGTCCCAGTACAGTAGAGACTTGGATGGTCGACTGTCCATTTCCGCATAAAATTGGGGGGCCAGAATAAGAACATTGTTGTACGAATTCTGTAGTTCTGCAGCAGCTTTGGTGACACAAAAGTAATCATCGCCATTCCGATCCGCACCATGAATAACGATCAAGGCCATGTCTATCTGGTCCAAAGAGTTCTTTTCTATTGCTTCAATCGCACCATGTGAAGAGTAGTAGGCCAACTCTGCACCCTCATCTATGCGAATCCCCAAGACTGTTTCAATGCCTTGGGCTGGACAGAGTCGGTAGCGTGGGAGTTCTTCTACCAACGAATCCGTGTATTGCGTTTGGTTCACAACGTAGCAGCTGTTTCCGACCAAACTACAAGCATACCCGTAAGGACATCCTGTCTCACCGTCGGGACAGCAAGTGGCGTAATACTTTCCCATATCCTTGGGAATACATCCACTGGATCCATCACTTTTCATGCAGCATGTGTTCTCATCAGGACAAATTCCACCACCTTGTTCCAAGGAGCACTGCTGTACTCCGGAAACATGTTGCACCAGTGTGGAAAGTAAAATCAAAAAGGGACTCGCCGTCAGTTGTATTGGTCTCATCGTCGTCAATTTATGCTGACCTCTTCATGTCCGTGCGACAGGCACGACTCGAGCACGATTGGAATAAAATCCAACATACCGAACAAAATCCACGCCTAGGATTTAAACTAGGGAGACTTTAATAAATCCGTAGTGTTTTCACAAAAGTTGTTAGGTGTTCATTCCAGTTCTAGCGACTAGGTGTTTATTAGAGACCCCACGGATTCGGATTTTTTAAACACGCTTGGCCTCGAGGAGCCGAGAAAAGTAAAAGTTGGTGGCCGTCATTTCGTCCCTTGTCACTTCAAAGCCAGACTTTTTCAATGCGGCCCGAACTGCTTCTTCTTCGTGAAGGTAGGCACGAGTGGTCTTGCTAGGGCCCGGGAAGAGCTCCCCAATCTTCTTTAAAAACACGTAGTACCACGTCTTTGGTGCAAAGGAAATAATGACACGATCCGTAGATAGGGAACACAAGTGTCCCACCATTTCTGACATTTTCTCGGTGGGGTAGTGAATGGCAACATCGACACAGGTGACAGTGTTATATTTTCCAGTCACAGATTCCAAATCCGAAGTGTAAAAGTTGGCACTACTAATACCCAATTCTTCTGCCCGTCGAGCAGCTTCCTTGGCCATGGAATCAGAAATATCGCTGGCCGAAACCTTGGCACCTTTGTACGAGAGAATTTTCCATCAAAATAGACAAAAATTAGAATATTACTGTAATTTTCGACGTGATATTGTTGACGATGCAAATATATCGGGGATTTCACTTACCCATTTGTGCCAAGGGGATGGCAAGACTTCCGACACCACATCCGCAATCACAAACCGACTTGCCACTAATGTCTCCATCGGCTTCGATCCACTTCAAGATCTTTTGAATGGTCTGATCATGACCTGTTCGAATATCGAGCTGTACAGAGTTCACATCATCACTTTCTGAATAAATCTTGTTCCAGCGATTGAATCCTTCAGTATTGAAATATTCTCGGACCTCAGTCTTGTCATCCACCGTCGACGAAAGAGAGAAAGATCCATGAGTTCGGCTGGTGGCAGGGACAAAGGCGGAGGAGCCAGCAACCAGCAGCGCAAGGATGGCAATGGATTGCTTCATTATTATATTACTAGGTCACGATACTTGGAAGGAACCGGACGGTGCAATAGATTGTGAATACCAATCATGTACCTGGTACCTGGTCACCGGTCAATTGCTCGATCAGTCCAGGTGGAAGGGAAAGTGATCTCTGCCGTCAGGATCACACAGTGACACACAAAGGGAACTTCAACAAGTATAGAATCTGGAATTCAAGACACGCGCATCTGGGAATCGGTATAGTCGGTGTGGTCGTCTTGCTGCCAGCCGACGAAAACGACATGTTACATCCAACCGCCCTCATCAGAACATCCATCATCCCCATCACCTAAAAAGAAAACTACTGTACAAGAAACGTATCTTGTTAATGTTGAGGAAAGTCTGGAAAGGTGTCCCCTGATTTTTCCATCACGTTGAATAGACCAATTACTGAAATTGAACTACTGGTTTTATCACAGCTCATCAACATACCCCAACAAAAATACACGTGTTGTTATCAATTGAAAGATGAAGATCTTTTGCATTTCCGTCATCCTCGCCGCTGTCAATCCTTCCGTGACTGGATATGCACACGTCTACCATCGCCCTTTGTTCCAAGGCCATGTTTCTTTGCGCATGGTCTCGACCAGCAACGATGCAACCACGTCACAATTCGCACGGACACCTCCCAGCAAATACCCAACCAGCCGAGGGTCTGAAGTGGATTCTAGAAAAATTATTGCCACTGGTGCTGGCCGTCAACATCTGACTGCCATTCGGCTTAATCACATCCTGTTTGCATCGGAGGAATTAGCACAAGCGAGTCTACATGAACTTCGGACGGCGTCCATTTCCTTTGAAGAATTGGCTGGACAAATCAGTTCGTGCATGGAAACGCGGAAAGAGGGAGGTTCGATTGGCTGGGTCTCCATTAAGGATGATGATAATGATGATGGAAACAAAAATGAACATTTAGATCCCATATTTCCTCGAGCGGCAAGAGAGCAAGCCATTCAAATCACAACCAAACCGGGTGATGTCGTCATGGTGGAGTCTCACAGAGGATACCATCTAGTACAAGTAGTGGATGTCATGGCGGATGTTCGAAGAATGGCCAATGTCAAGCAACGCAAGATGCCAAATGGTGTGAACCTCAGTGGCAAAGCGGGAATTTTCTCTGGTGCTCTCAATAGCGGTGATCGACCAAAAGATTTGACGTACAAGTTGGAGACAATGGGATGCCAGATGAATATTGCTGATTCGGAGAGAATTGAAGGACAATTGCAGAGTCTTGGTATTCGTCCTCTAGATCCTGATAAGGATGATATGACGAAACCAGATGTTGTGGTTCTCAATACATGTTCAATCCGAGACCACGCAGAACAAAAGGTTTACTCGTACCTTGGACCTCATGCTAAACGAAAAAGAGAAGGCGAGGATGTTGCCATAGTTGTCGCTGGATGCGTCGCGCAACAAGAAGGAGAGGCATTATTGCGAAAAGTTCCCGAAGTTGACTTGGTGATGGGTCCTCAATATGCCAATCGGATTGCTGATTTGCTCGAGGACGTGTCGAATGGGAACCAGGTGGTTGCCACGGAAGCTAGTCACATAATGGAAGATTCGTCCAAGCCTCGCCGAGGCTCCAAGGTTGCAGCTTGGGTAAATGTCATTTATGGTTGTAACGAACGATGTGCATTTTGCATTGTACCAACAACTCGAGGAGTCGAGCAATCACGGCCGGTTGAAAGTATCATACAAGAGGTCACCGAGCTCATCGAGCAAGGCTACAAAGAAGTAACACTTTTGGGACAAAATATTGAGTAAGTCATTTTTGTTTAATTGTGGGAAAGACTTTCACCTTCCCTGGCAACTCATCCCGTCATGTATTCGTTGTGTGTTTTTTCTTTGGAACCAATAAAGTGCCTATGGGCGAGATATGATTCCGAAGCGCAAGTTCTCCGATCTCTTGCGAACAGTTGGGAATATTCCTGGATTGCAACGGTTGCGATTTGTCACGTCACATCCTCGATACATGTCCTTGGGAGTTGTAGATGCTGTGGCAGAAACGCCGTCGGCTTGTGAGAATTTCCATATTCCATTTCAGAGTGGTTCAAATGAAGTATTGGCGAGGATGGGTCGAGGTCACACTCGAGAGAAGTATTTGCATATTGTTGAAAGAATTCGTTCGGTATGTAGCGACATCTCGATGTTTGTCCATTCGACAAGATATTGGAATTTTTCATATGAATTCTCACCCACCACTTTCATTGTGCCGTGTCATCGGATGGTATCAGAGACTCCCCGATGCATCGATTACGGCGGATTGTATTGTAGGATTTCCCGGTGAAACCGAGGAGCAATTCCAAGAAACGTTGTCTCTGATGGAGCAAGTCCGCTTTGATAGTGTCAATACGGCTGCCTATTCACCACGACCCAACACACCCGCTGCAATATGGGAAGACCAAATTCCGGAAGAAGTCAAACAAGATCGATTGCAACGAATCAATATCCTGGTCAAGGATCTCGCGAGAGAACGTCGTGCGAGAATGGTGGGTCGCATCATCGAAGTGTTGGTAGAGGAACGCAATGTTCGAGTTCCGACACAAGTCATGGGTCGAACCCGACATGGGTATATTGTTTATTTGCCAGGGGAAATTGAAGAACTACAGGGAAAGCTGGTGAATGTCAAGATTGAAACAAGTGAGGCATTCTATCTTGCGGGTTCACGGGTGGACTGAGAAAGAGTGATGAGTTGGCGAGCAAATCAAACAGTAACAGTAGACGCATTAAAATGAAAGCAAACAATGTTACTATTTTAACACTTTACAAGGATCAGACATATATCGCAGCATAGCGGCATAGCAAACCTTTTTGGAACTTTTTGAACGAGACGTGATGACGACGGAAACTTTTTTCTTTCATTACGATGGAAGAGATGATAATTGACACAGCGCCGATGCTGCGAGTGCAGCGACGTCACCGTCAATGGGCGGCTCTGGCTCACTCTCCACACAACTAGTGTAGATTGGACTGAAGCTTTGTGGGGCGTGCGATCCATGAATTCATGGTCTGTTTGCTTGTTGCGCTTGGCAATTGTACTTTTGGGAGAATGTGACGTTAGAGTGATTGCCTCATGTTGCTTGGCAGCTTGGACCACCAAGTTATCCACAAGGCTATAGTTTTCTTCCAGTCTCCGGAATACATTTTCGCCTGCCTCCATGCGCTTCAAGACTTTTTGTGCATGACTCTTGATTTGTACCAAGGATCTGAGGATGTAAATACACAAGAAGAATGGTTAGTTGGTTGGTTTGGTCGTAGTATCTTTGGAGATAGCCGATGCGAACTCGCCCATCGAAAATAATGCTGGGTCACGAACGAACGAGTCCCCAGCTTTTATCCACCGACACATACCTGTGAGGAAGATAAACGCTCATCTTCTTCCATCTGCCCTTGCCAAACCTCTTTAGTCCATATAAAAACAGGATTTTTTCATCGGGGGTCCATCTTCCAGTGCGTTGCACCGGTCCATGTGAGGGCGGATTGGACGTGGTTACCATTGGATCCCTCCGTGACTCATTGTAAATCTCCCTACTATCGGCAGAGTGAGAAGTGTCCTCCATTGCCTCTTTTGCCGGATAGTGAATACTCGATACAACAAATTGATTGGCAGACAAGTGTGGGTCTAACATTGGAATTGCATTGAAGTAATAAGGTAAGGTCGAGATAGTGAAACGACGATGTGATGGCTGGCAAAGGATACCATTTTGGGAGGGATGGCACAAAAACCCGACAATTTCTTCGCATCGGTTGGGGCTTCGCACGGTATCTTCCAGGTATCTTTTGTACGACATCTCCATTCGGTGGCTAGAAACTCGTGGCAAAAATGGTGTTTTCTGCAGGCTTCGCTTACGTGTCATTTCAGTCGCCGTTTGTTGAGTACGTAAACCTACGTGTGACCCACGCCTCGTGACTTCGTCTCGTCTTGCAGAATCTACGCAATGAGAACGCCCCTTGGGGCATGACGTAACCTTTGGCATGATCGGCTGGCTTTCGATTGCGTTCCATTTTAAGACTTCTGGAAGAGAAGCGAAGTTTGATTGGATGCCAGGTGGCAATCCTTCGTCGCCACGCTGGTGGACAGTTAGGCAAATTCACGGAAACTCGGTGACGATGACGCATTCGCCATCACTCGACCGACGCACGCAAGACAGACAAGTAACGGTCTTTCATTTGAATCATTCGACAGCAAGGACTGAACCGAGCCGATTTCACTGTGACAACTCTTTCCGTCCAATCCTGCGCGCGGTGTGCGTATCAATCTTCAACGCGAACATCTGATTGCGAGCGATACAAATACCGACCGATTTTCATACAACCAAGTTCGGCGCAAGTCCAACATTGCGAGAAAGTAGAGGACGACAAGTCAGGTAAGAAGAGATTGTGGATTCGTTCACTGATCAACATGGTAAAAAGAAGGGATGGTTGTAGAGAGCAAAGGAAAAGATGCAAATACCCCGATTTTCGGTCACACAGACCCTTGTTCATCAAAAAATGCGCCACAAATTATGCGATTTATTTAACTGGTATCTCGAGCTCGTCCGTACCGGTTTCTGGTGCCTGAAGTTTCTGTCCGCCCGCCAAGCAACGCAGGGTAATGACATTTTGACAGTCAAATTCATTTCATGCCTTGACAGTGAATAGTCACTCAAATTCTTCTGTCCTTTTGCTTCCTATTTGTTATTCTAGCTAACAAATCGCCATGTCAACGCTAGAAGATGGCATGGAATCTGGGTCACCGCCGGCTGAAGTAAGCGATCAGCCCGTTGACGCCCAACCACAGGAAACGTTACCGCCTCCCGATGAGCCACACGGCGATTCAACAGAGATAGATCAAAGGCCGAAATTGGAAGGGAATAAAGTGATTGAAGTCGAGGAGATCGCTGTAAATTCACCTGCTTCCGATGAAGAAATGAAGGATGCTCACGACGAAATAGAGGAAGGACAAGCATTGGAAGCATCTCAGGAATCATCGGAAGTGTCGGCGGTAAAGGAAAATGATATTATGGAGACCACTGACACTGATGTCTCCAACGAAAACGAGATACCATTACCTGAGAATGCAGAAGCCCCAAGTGAAGCTCCACAAAGTAAAACCGATTCCGCAGAACAGGCTGCTGAAGACTCTGCAACATCGAAGGAACTTCCATACAGCACTAGAGGTCGCAGCACGGATCGAGAAATAAGTTCTGGAGAGGAAAAATTTTCCGCTATCGAAGCTCTGGAGGAGATCGGCCGCGTGAAGGAATCCCCTCCAGCAGCATTGGGAGTCTCGTTCCTTGAGTCGTTAAGCGAAGAGGAAAGGCGCACACGAACTCGTTTCGTTCCGGATGTCGAAGGAATGCACATTTTGCGAAAACACGAAATCAAGGATGATTTGAGCTTGGCCCGCTCACTAGTTTCCTCTTCCGGTATCACTTCCTTAAAGAAATCTAAAGCCAGAAACCATGATGTGGTGGACGGTGATGAGGAAGGGGGAACGTCTCCGTCGGAAGATGGATCTGCCGATGCCGTCCGCGTCGGCACCAAACTATTGGAACTTCCATCTAGGGACTTGGTTGTACCTTCCAATGCGTTTGTAGCCCCTTCCATTTCATCAGGGGATGACGAAGTACACACCACGACGATTGCCGCGCTAAAGACTGAAAATGGTGTGAAGTCACCACTCCTTGTCGAAGCTATCACTGCATTCAATCCTCCGAGACCTCCTGAGTCTGTTGGGGCTAAGAAGAAACATAGAATGCTCCGATGGGAACGAAGACCCGAGGACGTAGAAGTCGATCTGAACAATTACAGAAAGACCGTGCAACGGACGCGTCAAGAGTTACATAAGGCAGAGGCTGAGTTTAATCGCTTGGAGACTATTGATGCTCATCTGCGGTGGAACTTCATGTATCATCTCAATTTGATGAACGAGGAATACACGCGCTTGAACGAGGAAATCAGTACTGTGCAACAAGAATGCGTGAAAGCCGCGGATCTTTTGACTTCTAGAACAAGGAGCCGAGGAGCCGGCAAAGGCAGTTACGTTATGAGAGATGTATTGACTGTACTGAAAACGAAAGGAGCAGAGAACGCGGAATCTATGGACATGGATGCTTATCCTATCATAGAGAATCCCATCGCAGGTGTAGGGGTAGGAGGGTTGGGACCTGGCGTTTTTGGCGACTGGAATCGCCAGACCACTATGACACAGAGGGAACTTGCAAGTGCATGGACCGTCCCGGGTGACAAAGTCAAGACTCCATATGGGGAAGGCGTAGTCATTGAGGTGTTCCCCCCTGAGATCGTCTCTGAGACAAGCACCAGTGAGGACAATGGGGAGGTACACAGTGGCGACAAGGATAACAAGAAACCACGTGGGGAAGATGCCAATCGCGAAAAGCTTCCCAACAAAGATGACAAGGAAACGGCAAACAATGACTATCTATGCAACTACCTTAAACCTCGCGTCGCCGTAAAATTGTCCTTTGGTGTTGGTTATTTTGGGATAAATGCCATCAAGCTGTTGGACAATCCTTGTCTCTTTTCAGACGAAAAGCTTTGCAACCGTTGGAAGGGAATTGTTGCAACAGCTTTTGCTGTACAAGGGACTATAGACACAGCAGGAATGAGTTTCAATTCCAAAGAGTCACATCTGGAGTCTAATCGTGCAAGCGGCGCCGACAACAAACTCGCGCACATGGATGTTGATGGAACCGGGAGTCAAGCAGATTCTCCGAAAATAGAATCCGAGGATGAGCGTTTTCTACCGTTTGCTGCCGGCCTCTTGCCCACTGCTACTGGCAGGGGCAATCTTCTACACAATATATCCATTATCGAGCTTGAAAAGGCTCTAGAGAAAACACTTTACGAGGGACATGTTGTCCTGGGTATGGTAAGATCACGTCGTCGTTTCCTGTTCTTCCAAAAATGTGTTTTGATTCACCGTCGGTGCCAATTTTTGTTCTTTAGAAATCAAATCAAGGAATCACGGAAGAGTTTCGAAGGTGGGAGGACGACGAAGAAGAGTTCCTTACGCTCCAAGCCAGTGCAAATCAACTACGCAATGCATTATTGCGACAAAAGCGTTTTCGGTTGTTGAATGAGAAAACGAATGCTGCCACTGCTGAACGCTACAATCGTTCAGCAGAGCTTGTCGCAGAAATGCGATCCGACTTGAAAAGCTTGAAGCACCGATTAGAAGAAGAGCTTCGTGAGTTAGGTAAGAATTTATTTGATCCCATTTGTTTCCTGGATCTGAAAATCAACTTCTAACACGTCGAGTTGCTCTCAAGGCATGGACGAAATCGCCACTGAGCAGATATTGTCAAAATACTATTTGGGCCAGCAGTCTCCAGTAGACGTAGGTGAAGTTTCGCCTTTGAAGCGGTCTCGTCATACCCTCGGAAGGACTTTTCCAGGGACGTCGATGTGCGCCGACGATGATAGAGAATCAGGTGACGACCATGACCTCTCTGGGGACGATTTGGAATCAGCTAGACCCTCAAAGAAGCTACGACCAACCCAATAAACTGTCTGCACGTAGTAGAGTTGATCAACCTTTTTCTTTTCTATATATACTTGTACCATTCGTTTCAAACTTCCACGGACTACCGGTAGGGGAAATGCCGATGTTGCTTCTTTCCATATTTTTAAATACCAATTTAGATGGCGTGGAAGTGCACGTGTGTGTCATGAGCTCCTGTTCACGTGATGGCAACATCCAATGGACTGACGCCATGCCGACGGTTCGGGAATCTTTGAACGCACGAGATTAACGAATACCAGCATTTCCTGGGGAGAAATTTTCTCATCTGTGAATCCGCCACCGAGCCCGCCACCACGAAGCCGCCATTTAGATGATCGGGATGGAATTGGCAAAAGCCAACGGCCCTTTATATGTGATTGAGGCCGTCTCGGTTGTAATTCCTTGATCCGTTAACTTTCCCAACTGCAGATTCAATCGACGAAGTATCGGGAAAATAGAGGCAAATACTGTATTGGCAGACCGAAACCATTTTTAATTACAGCTAAGTAAAAATTCAGAAATATATTGATTTGTAGATTGCATTGAACGAGGGAGCACCTGGTCTCGCCGACTACTTACATAGGTGCGGCGGCTTATTCCAGGAAATGGCATCAAACCGAGGACGCAAGCTCTTGCAGTCTTTTCCTTGTTTTTTATATGTCGACCACCTGCGGGTTGAATGTTGTCATCTCATCAACCGACTGTAAAACATATTAATTCACAAGGATTGTTGTGGGCACTGTCGTATAGGAGTTAATGGTCATGATAGCCGAATCTAGCACGTTTGCACCTCAACATGATCCTCGGGAATCGGGAAACCCCTCGATCCAAGCCCGTATGCGAGCCATGGCAAATGCAGACTCACAGACTCAGGTTGTCCAACAGCCTCCTGGCTCAGTGGAAGACAACAATATCAATACCGGAGGAATACAGACAGGAAGTAAGAGGTCGAGTGTCATTGATATGTGGCGTCAGCGAGAAATGTCTTCGATGAGTTCCAAAAATTTGAGCAAGCCAATTCCGCTACGTAAAACATCGAGTGATCGTGGATTTCGTCACACGGAAGAAAAGAAAGAACCGACTCTAGAGGAAGATGTCATTGACTCTGAATCACATGAAAGGATTTCTACCAAACGATTTTCCGAACCTGTTTCCGCCGCCACCAGACGAGTGTTTCTACCACCTACGCCTCGAGCTGCTTCGCCGGCTGTCAGTAAGCCGGAGGCAATTGTTAGTCCAAGCACTCCAGCGTGGGATCAACCTATCACCAGGAACAGCTGGAAAAAAGAGGAATCGCCATTGGAAGACGGAATCAAGGGAAATAATGGAACCATGGCCATGCAATGCGAAGAGGAAAACCCTAGCACATCCACATTGCCACAGTCGGTCACCAGCTGGTCAGGTGCGTCTAGCAACGTTGTCCATGCTAAATGGGAACAAGAAGAGCAAGAACCGGACGAGCCCGCGAAGATCTCTCCTGCTACATCACCGAAGCTTGCTCCTGTAACTCGAGCAGCTCCAGTGACACCAGAAAATCCTGAGTCCCCAGCATTCAGTGATCTAAAGTCAAAATGGGCTCAATTTGGAGCACACAAGGTTCAGGCACGAGTAGGAACAAAAGGTCCTGCAAATGTTGTGTCCCCTGTGGATCACAAGGTGACGTCAAATAACAACTCTCAACGGAACACTACATCTGTGGGGAGAGGAAGCGATGAATCGTCCATTGATGGCGATATACCTGCCGGTACCCTAGGCCAATCGAAAACAATGGATTATCCAAGTGGTACAAGTGCGACCGTTCTACAACAGCCCACATCGCAGGGTCATGAGGCTGACGAATCCTCAGAAGACGCAGAAAAGACTTCCAAACGGAAGCCATCAAGGCATGAAACAAATAACCCCCAGGATGAGGACTCCCCAGCAAAAAAGGTTTCGACGTACATGTACATGAAAGGAAGGCCAAATATGGCCTCGAGGATTTCCAGAGAAAGCGACAACAACGAAACCCAAGACAACAGTACTTTTGCTCCACGCTTGAATGCTCTCCCGAAACGAATGTTGCAGAGAAAATTACTCATGGACAAGCAGCGTAGACGATCCAAAGGTGTTAATGGTACCAGCAACTCCACAACTCCGTCAATCTCCAGTGATGAAGATGCTTTGAATGAAGCCTTTAACAAGACTTGTGCTGAGAATGACAAGTTCGACTTCTCAGTGAAGCGAGCAGTTGCCGATCCCATGCGTGCCGACAACCCAGAGCCGATGATCAAATCTCGCATTCCTATACAGACCCTCATGGCTTTTGGTGCTGCAGAAGATGAATTTCTGGCGGCTGAACCTGTCCCGAGAAAAACGACAGCCCCTTCTTCGTCCAACCAACAGCAACAACCACAAGAAGACGAGTTCGGGTACCGTGTTTCAAGAATTGCTGATAACACCGATGAATTTGAATCGTCTCCCTCATCGCTCCCGCCCCAATCGGCAATTGCTGCAAGAGCCCAGAAAACATTGCGTGACAAACGAAGCCGTCCTAAACCTACTGGCGGTTCCCCGGAGAGGACAAGTGTGCCGCTGAAGGAGCCTAATTATGGTGGAACGAAGGCACCTCAAGGATACTCGGAGGACGAAATGAAGACACTGGACAAGGAGCAGGGAGGAAACGTTCCACAACGGGCCAGCCGCCTCATCGAACGATCCAACGGACCAAGTGATGAATTCAAGCTGTCCTGTGGGACTCGTTTCTGGGGTGGCTTTCAGGAACGAGAACCAAGTGCAACATTTGACGAATCGGTGTCGGCAAGCACCACGTCGCACATGTTATCACTTGCCACAAGTGCCAGTGATGTCACTAGCGTAAAAGATGAGCAGTTTGGCACAGCTCGATCTCGCGACAGCCTATTGGATGGAGATGACTTAGTTACCGATCAGTTTGTATCAGAATCCAATACCCATGCAGAGGCGTTCGCTGCGTCGTTTCAATCTCTGAGTCTTGCACAGTTAGCGAACGACCTCAAGGAAGAGGCCGGTTCTGTTCTCAAGGGCGTTAATTTTACGAAGTTGTCGAGCAATTGGAACGAAGGTGTAGCGGCAGCGTCGCAGTCATTAGGAGAAGCGACATCAAGGTTAAACAAGTTCGTGGGCAAGGACGTCTTCACAAAAGCAAAACCCCAACAAACTATACCTGGCAGAGCTCCAAGCCCTGTGGAAGAAATCGCCATCGAAGTCGAATACGTGGAGGACTCGGACGATGGCGAAGTGTAATGTTAAAAGATTGATTGTCGGTATATATGCTTGCATCCTTGTATTGTATAATGCATTTTGAATCTACTTTGGCTTCCCTAGCATGAATGTCCAATAGATCGACAATACACTACCGGTAAAATCACGACGTGGAGAAATAGAAAGCATCTAGGATAATTAATCTTATGACGCTTTCATGGTTAGGAACTCGATCATCTGACGATCCGCGTTGCCCAGCAGCGCACAATCAAGGACACCATGTGCCATTTTGTCTTTCGAGTCGATTTTCCCTCCGTTTTGTAAAAGAAGTTCCGCGCACTCGATGGCTTTCCATTCACTTTCAGATTCCTTAACTTTGTATAACGAGCAAATGTGCAGCGCTGTCCGTGCCTCTTCATCGTGATTCTGCCAACTAGCGACCGCGCCATGAGCTAGAGCAGTAGCGATTCCCAGAATGTCGCACTCTTTGGCCGACTTGTACATGTCCCGGCAATACTTCTCTTCCCGTTCCACGTGCGTCTTTCCAGCTTCGTCTTTGTAATCCAAAAAGCCTCTCCAGAGATACTTACTCTTGATCCATTCTTCTCGCGCTTTTCGACTAGCATTGCTACTTGGTTTTTCCCAACCCTTTTGATTGGCCGTTCCTGCCTCCCAAATCGCATTGGCGTTATCATTTCCAATTGCAAGAATCACACGAGCCTCACTTTCAGTCAGAGAATCCAACATCAAAGATCGGACCTGCCAAAAAGAATCGAATGTTAGAGAAAGTCATAGCCAATGTGAAGGCAAGTCCTTCGATTACTTACTTTGCTAACGTGGACCCCAAGGGATCTGTGAATGCCACTGCATTCAATACAAACGAGTACCCCAAGATTCAAGGAAACCCAGTCCGGATTTTCTGCTCCACAATCAGCACAACATTTGTTCATTTCCATCAGCTGTGGTACCAGTTTGCTCTTTGCTTTTGCCGCTTTAGCTGTCTCCTCGGAGAACACTGCTGATTCATTGTCAATATCGTGGAAATCGGGCAAGTTGACTTCATCACTCTCTTCGTCCGAAAGCGACGTGCTCACTGATTTGCCGTAGTCCTGGCCCAAAGTAGCAGCGTCGAGGTTCCCATGAACAAGCTGCGTTTCGATTGTACTTCTAATTCCATTAACCCACTTTTGAAATTCCAGAGGCCCTCGCGCTTGTAGCATCAAGGGTTTTTGGCCTGGAGTGACAACTTCAAAACAAAATCGAGGCCCTTCATTCGGAGCCTCTCTTACGGTGCATAGCACAACGGGGCAAATCTTTACTCTTTCTAAGGCATTCCCATTGTATTTTTCGTTTCCCTCGACAACTTTTTTGATTTCCTCTTTGGATCGGAAGTAATAAATTCCCTCACTATCCATCATGAACCATCGCTTCGTCCAAGGGTTAAGTGACATTCTTTGTGATGTTTTCTTGTACAACCAACCTTCTAAAAAGACTCCAGGTGTGGGATCTCGTTGAAGGCGTGTTGAATCTGCCAACATGCTTGGTAGACGCCAAATCTCCACCTGCTCCTCAATATCATCCAAGCTAGCCGACTGTTGCTTTTCAATCAGATTCCGATTGCCATGAGAAATGCCTTCGACAATTGCTGATGCGTCTTTGGTAATTTTTCTTAGTCCAGCAATGTTTCCTTCAATTTCATGTTCTCGTGCCGTCCACGATGGACTCAACTTTGTTTCTAGCGATAATCGGGTAGACTCTTGCTCTACTTGGAATCGATTCATTGTCGGCAAGAGACCAGAAACAAGATCGGAACAGTGATGAAAATATGCGCGAACACCATGCAAGGAAGCGAGGACGTTTTCACCAATTTCAAACTTTCGCCGCTGCTTGTGAGCGGTGATATGGCGGAGAAGTTGAAAGCGTTTGAGTTCTGCCGTGGCCTGGGCCAATCGAACTTGTTCCAGTGTCAACCGCATGTTGGCAGCCGCCGCGGCAGCTTGTGTCATGGCATCATCGGAATTGTTCGAGCCTTTCAGGGCACTGACTCTGGTGTGGGCTTGAGACAAATTCGTTCTTGTTTCCTTTGGTTTGTTCCGATTGGCCAACCGTGACAAAAAGGTGCTTCCATGATTTCCAACTTGTTCACTGAATTTATTCCACGCATCATTTCCACCACCATCGGATTCCTTAGAACTCAAAGCTGCAGCATGTCGACCATTAAGATATTTGGCCAAGAGTTGTTCCGCAGAATCGGTCGATTGTTCGGAACTCTCTTTGAGTGACTTTGCCGTTCGAAACTCTGTGTCTGCGAAATGCTGTAGGGAGGCAACCATTGTCGCGTCAAACGATTGGACCATTTGTACCTGAGCATCCGCAATCTCCTCCAGCATCTGAACAGTTTTTATTGAGTACAAAAAACACACAAAGAGGACGTGGAATGAGTGACAGAATTGTCTCACAAAACTTTGACCAACTCATATAGAATCATCCATTGTCAATACAATTGTTTTCTTACATCAGCCATGACACTCAACAAACTCGCCATTTCATCTCCTAATGCTGTCCGACGTTCCGCAACATCTTGCTTCATACGGCGTTCTTGTATTGATGCATCTCTTTCATCGTCTGTAGAATAGGGTCGGCGGAGCCGGCAGGATACTGCCAAACGACGGGTCGCTTCGGACATGAGATTCCCGCACTTGCTAAAGGTCTTGGTCCGAGAAGCAATGTCATGGAGGGTATCATGCAATACTGCCATATTTCGGAGTTCATTTTCAACATAGGATTCATAGTATGGAGAATCAGCACTGAAACTGTTTTGTGGTTCTGTTCCACCCGATCCGCCTTTGATTTCTATTTGTGACCATTGTCGATTTTGGCTCAGGCCAGGACGACTTTGCACCAATGATGATGCCATGATGGTACAATAGCCAAAGTTTTCGCCGGATAAAATGACAAGCACTTTCGTGTAGGATAGTAATGTTTTAGTAGCTTCAAGCTTGCGAGGGTATCAAAGTTTACAGTTGGAAGGAAGGTGGGAGAGATACTCTCCAAACATTTCACTACAAGTTTCACAAAACTCTTTTCGTCGTCCGCAAAGGCCGAAATAGGGCTGCAGTTTCGCGTAGGCCGGCACGGTGTCTTGTTTTGTCGGTCATTGGGTGGAGTGACGGTTCGGGGGATTTTGGTCTTACCTGGTCCGGGGACATGCTGTACAGTTTTGATTTTCACCGGCGCGTATACGACAGTTATTTATTGGTCCAATCAGTCGGAGATGAATGGTAACTGCTGTTCTACTGGTATGTCATACAAGTAGTAGCGAGTCCTACTAAAAAATATAATAAATCCTCGTCTACCGGTAGCCTAATCTTGATGAGGGCGGGGTTCCCCTCTCATAGGACGACGCATCGCCCTTCGTTGTCGCTTCCACAAATGGGTTCCGGCGGCGACAGAACCAGCAGAAGCGAACATTAACGTCACCAGCATTAGGTCAGAAGCACATTTGCCTCCTTCGCTTTCGTCAAACAAGAAGTCAGCGTTTGCCTTGTGCAAGTACTCGAAGCATCCAGACTCCTGGTCCATGCATAGGGCTCTCTTCACCCACGGACCTGAATTCGAAGCCAATCGATCCCACATGAGAAACCACTTCTGAGCTGGTTTCAACACCAATGTATGGAGAGTGGAAAAGACAGCTGACGGATTGTCCTGTGACACCGTGAAATTTCCCAAAACACCATGGCATCGAGATGAATCGCCGAAAAAAGCCCCAATCAACCCCCATGACACAACAACAAGCCACGTCGTAGCGATAAGCACCATAATCTCCAGTGTACGTCCACGTAGATCCACTCCGGCACTTTGTTTCAGCAGTGTCGCCGCGCCTCCAGCAAGAATTGCCATGATATAGAATGAGATTGGAATGAATCCCAATCCCAAATCGTACATTAGGGGGTCCCGAAGGATACCTGGGAATAGGAACAGAGTGAAAAGGCCGTACAAAACAGCTGACCAGGCCCATCGACTTGGCTTGTAGCAAACATGCTTGTGCACAATGTGCCATGATACATTCTGGCACTGCCTGGAACAGTAATAGCTGCGGAGGCATCGGACGCACTTCCACCTTGCACGCCGACGACATAGACTGCAAGCCCAGCGACGTCGTGCAACTCCCTTCTTCTTTAGGAGACGTCGCGCGCGGCAGTACAAAGCTACGATTGGCGACATAACGATTGGCGCTAATGGTCTCAGCCAACGTCTTCGAACTATTGCTGCGCCGATCTGCCAACATAAATGTGGTTGCCTCAGAGCTGCCATGACATGAGGAGGCATGGCTTCTAACCAATCCTCATTTTCGACATGCATAACATTGGCTGGCCGTGCTGAAGGGGGTGGTAGAGCATATGGCTTTCCGCAAGTCTCGCACTGAAGTCCTTGGCGAGCTTCTGGGTGCCGAGAGCGGCACCTCCACTGCTCCACGCATAGGTAATGCACGAAGGCCATGGAACCCGAACATTCACACGGAGCCAACATGGGATTTTCAGCGGCATGCTGATTCGGGTGGTAAACAGGATGAGGAAGGACTGGCCCCTTGAAGAGAGGCGCTGTTGGTGGTTCCGCTTCGACTGGTTCTCTTTCATCAAAGGTATCTGTTTCTTCCTTGGGTGTATCGGTTCCCAGGTTCATGGACGAACCACCAGGAGATATAGAGTGTCCTGGATTGAGCGGATCATCTACTTCATTTTCCATTTCCGGCGAAGGCTGTTCTTCGTCGGCATCATCGTGCAGACCTTCACGACAGATTCGACAAAACACTGGCTCAGAGGGAAGTGGTGCAGAGGTCACAGTTGGGGAAAGACCGTCATCATAAACTGCCATGAGTTTCATTGCTACTGACGAAGGAAATATCAAACCTGTTCGTAAACAAGTGAGTGCCGACGTTGACTCGAAGGGCTCCGACGAGCGAGTGCTGGCATTGTCTTGCGGTTCATCATCTCGTGTGGGATCATCTGCGTCGATCTCGTCGCTTATTACTCGATCGTCCTCGCCTTCCTGTGAATGTGCGGTTTCTTCGCCGACCATGCGTATTTCTAGCAACGTGAAGAGCATGTGTGAGACAAAGAATAAATAAAGTACCAATGGAAATGTCACCAAAATTGAGACGAAACATACCAAGCGTCGACGACGGAGTGAGGATCTCATTCTTAAGCCAGAATGGTTCCTCACTGACCTTTCCGAGAGCAATGTATCCTGCAAAGCCTCCCTTACGACCGGGCCATCGAAGGCGTAACCAATATCGTTCAAACGCAAGGCATACATCGTCGACGAGAACAACTTCCGCATGTCGAACGCGTCGTATTGGCAAGCCTGACGAAGTGGTTGCCCGAAGAGTCCCTGAGCCAGTCGCTGTGCGAGAGATTGTGGAAGCAGGAGCATGATTCGGACGACCAGCATCTTCGTGATTCCACTGTGCAGAGTCATTATTGGTCACGGCGGGGATATCGTCCATCGCGAAGGGTGTGGCGTAAACTTGAATCCCATGTCTCCATGGTTCCATGGCACCAGCACCGGGCTGACACAAATACACCGGCATTTATGGTCTGGACTTCAGGAATCCAATGCCCACAAGCGAGAAAGAAAGGTTGATCCGTTCGCTTTTGAGAAACGTCTCCCACAACAGCCTTTTTCCTTTCACAGCCGTTTTGATTCACCACTGGATGATAGGATAGCCACAAGAACTCTCAACTAGGAATCCAAATATCAGTGTCGGTCTGGTTACAGTTCTACCATAGACAGCCGACACGGATTCCGAGAGTTGGAGACACTGCCGAATGAACAACAGAAGAGGCGCTGCTTGTCGACAAGTCGTTTTGTGTGAGAGTGAGCGGTCCGTTCTGGCCATGTGCACCTGGTAGGTGGAAATAGTACCAGGTACCAGTTGCTTGTGTGTGTCGTTAACGCATTCCCACCTCATGCATGGAAATCACAACTGGGGATGTCACGTAGGAGCGGCTGGCGCGAGGAATTGGATTGATTGCATGGGCACACTTTCAAACGGTTGCATACCGTGTACTGTCGCAGTACCTACCCAGGTAGTGACTGGTAGTACCGGTAGCAGACTATATAAGCAATGTATAATCAGCAAGGTCGTGATGCTCTCACACTCAGAATTGACATGAAGAGAAAGTGCTTTTGGTTGCTTTTTGCGTTTCAAGACCTATAAAGCCCGGATACTCAAGTATTACTGATGAAACTAGTTTAGGCCAACGGTAGTAAAACAGCACGACATCTGTTAACAATATAAAGTAAAATTCCGGACTAACAGTAAAAAGTGGGCGTCACCACAAGCTGCAATTGTGATTGAGCATGAGTCGATAAGCTGTCAAGGCAAGATCCAAACATCCAAGTATATAATTGAACCAACATCCAAGTATATAATTGAACCAAGAGAGAATGTAATGGTTATGGCTAGAATTCCACCGGTTCTTCTTGGTATCGTGTTATTGGTGAAGTACCTGCTCGCATCCCACCATTCAGTATGTAGATCATTCCACCCCATAGCAAGGCTCCTTTTGCCATACCCAGTGGTCCTTCTGCATTACGAAAACAGCAACACCGAAAACATGAGACTTTGTTAGAGCAAATCGTTCTCTCCATCCATAACAGAATTGCATGATTTCCTTCTCTAGAAGTTGCCAATATTCAATGAATGACTCACCTTGTCTGGCAAAGATAGCTCCAGCTATAGCGCTTCCAAATATATCATTCCATTCATCGTTCTTGCCATATCGTAATCTTCGTACCGCAACATCACTACCCTTGAATATGGCAGACATTCCGCCAAAGCTTTTTCCAAATCGAATCGAACGTGAATTCATTCGTAGAAACCGACCTTTGACTTCTGCCATAAAGGCTTGTGAAACACCCGTTTCTACCGGCCGAACGAGAAAACCAGGAAGTCCCAACACTGTTCCCGCCAGAAATCCGGTCAAATATCCTTGACAATAATTCCATACAATAGCAACACCCAATTCGGTAGTGGCAGCCACCACTTTGCCAATGGGTCCCAAATCATCAAAGGAAACTTCTCGGGGTTCTTGAAGAAATTCTGGTTCGACCGTACTTGATGCAGGAACTTTCGTTTTTTCTTTTCGAGCTACCCAAAGTATTTTGGAAT